>CAUYRT010092932.1:0-17091 GCA_963574885.1 Lepilemur ruficaudatus | reverse complement strand
CCAATTAATTTCTTTCTATTATTAGTAGAGACAGGGTCTCGCTCTTGCTCAGGCTGGTTTTGAACTCCTGACCTTGAGCGATCCGCCCGCCTCGGCCTCCCAGAGTGCTAGGATTACAGGCGTGAGCCACCGCGCCCGGCCTTGAAGCAATGATTTTAATAGTTAATCAAGATTAACTTACTGTCTGGTCAAATTTGTATATAATGCCTTAATTTACCCTCAAAAACAAATAAATATTAAGGGTAATTAACATTATATGCAAGTCTAATAAATTATTCAACCATACCTTACAGTGGCTGAATATTAAAGGACGTTAAACTTTTACATATCTATAAGAAAGTGAAAAGACAAAGAGAATGCATGAAAATATCTGCAAATCATGTATCTGGTCAGGGTCTTGTATCTAAAATAAACAAGTCTTACAATACATTAATAAAAAGACAACCCAATTTAAAAATGGGTGGAGACTTTCAGTTCCAAAATGGAAGCATAGAAGCAAGCTAGCTTCCTTCCCCACAACAGAAAACCAAAAACAAATATACAGCACCAAGATTATAGCCAACAATATCACAGAACTCAAATATCAGAAGATGGTTCCCAGGACCACAGACAAGTGAAAAAACTCTGAGCAGATGCTAAAAGAATCAGATTTTCACATTTACAATGCTGCTCCCCCAAATCTGTCCACCACCAGCATGCAGAAAACTGTCCCCCAACTCACAGTTTCTACACTGGAAAAAATGAGATTGAGGTGTACAACCAACTTCCCCACCATCTTGCATTCCCTGGCAGGAAACATATCCCTGTACCAATCTACGGGAAGCATTGAGAGTGCCAAAAGGGAGGAATATCCCTGGGTATAGCCAGAGACAAAGCGGGGATATGGCACTACCATCCCCAGCCCTGAAAATTCTACTCTGTAACTTGGCCAAAAGAGACACCAAATGGGAGTGGTTGTTCAGCAGCACCATGCTGTAGAAGGTTCCTTCCACAGGTCCCCTGGGCAGGAACCTCTAACCAGACTTCCCCCACCACCCTTTAGGACCTCCCCCATTCAGAAGGGAAGGCTCTCTAGGCGCCACCTAGTGCCACAAAGGAGGCGGTGACCTAGTAGATTAAAAAAAGAAAATCAACTGGTAAGTATCAAAGAATCTCTAAGCACACATATCCAATAAAAACCAAAAGAAGCCAGACAGAGAAGATTGGAATAAATAACAAATCCTTCAATACAAAGACATAGATGTACATCTACAAAAAACAATAGAAAACAGGGAACCATGACTTCCTTAAATGGACAAAGCAAGAAACTAGTTACTGACCCTAATGAGACAGTGACATGTGAACTCTCTGGCCAAGAAATCAAAATAGCACTTTTACATAACTCAATGAGTGAGGTACAAGACAACACAGAAAAGTAATTTAGAATTTGTGAGACAAATTGAATGAAGAAATTGGGGTTAAAAAAAAACCCAAATCTTAGAACTGAGAAATACATTGGCTGAACTGAAAAATTCATTAGAGCCTCTCAATAGCAGAAAGGATCAAACAGAGGCAAGAATCAGTGAACTCAAATACAGACTATTTAAAAATAATCAGTGGAGAAAAAAGAATGAAAAAGAATGAAGACTACCTATAAAATATAGAAAATTACCTAAAAAGACCAAATATTATAATTAATGGTGTTTGAGAGGGAGTTGAACAAGAGCAAGGGGTAGAAAGCTTCTTCAAAAAAATAACAGCAGAAAACTTCTCAAAACTAGAGAAAGAGACAAATATCTAGGTACAAGAAGATCAGAGAACATTAATTGATTATCCCAAATAAGATTGCCCCAAGGCATATAATAATCAAACTCTCAAAAGTCAAAAACAAAGAATCCTAAAGCAGCAAGGGAAAAGAAGAAAATAACAAAGAAAATAACATATAAAGGAGCTTCAATTTGTCTGGCAACAGACTCCTCAATGGAAACCATATAGGGAGGTTTCCAGGGAGGGAAGGCAGGGAGTGGGAACACATTTTCAAAGTGCTGGGGAAAAAAAAACTAAAAGACCACCCTGCTTTCCAAGAATATTGTATCCAACAAATCTATCCTTCAAATAAAAAGGAAAGATAAGGTCTTTCCCAGAAAGACAAAAGCTGAGAGAATTCACTATCAACAGATCTATCTTACAAGAAATGCTAAAGGGAGTTCTTCCATCTGAAAGAAAAGAACACTAATGTGCAAAAAGAAAACATATGAGGGCATAAAACCCACTGGTAAAACAAAGTACACAGACAAACAAAGAATACTCTTAATAATGTAATGGTGGTGTGCAATCACTTGTAACTCTAATATGAAGCCCAAAAGACAAATCTATCAAAGAAATAATATAGCAATCTTTTAAGAGATAGCCAATAAAAAATATGTAAATTCAGAAAACAAAGTCAAAATGGGAGGAGGTAAAGTATAGAGGGTTTTGTCCGGGCGCGGTGGCTCAGGCCTGTGATCCTAGCACTCTGGGAGGCCAAGGTGGGAGGCTCACTCAAGGTCAGGAGTTCGAAACCAGCCTGAGCAAGAGCAAGACCCCGTCTCTACTAAAAATAGAAAGAAACTAATTGGACAACTAAAAATATATAGGAAAAAAAATTAGCCAGGCATGGTGGCACATGCCTGTAGTCCCAGCTACTTGGGAGGCTGAGGCAGAAGGATTGCTTGAGCCCAGGAGTTTGAGGTTGCTGTGAGCTAGGCTGACACCACGGGCCTCTAGCCCGGGCAACAGTGTGAGACTCTGTCTCAAAAAAAAAAAAAAAAAAAAGTATAAAGGGTTTTTTTTTTTTCATTTTTCTTTGTTTCTAGTATTCTCTTTGTGTTCTAAGATAAGCTGTCATTTTCTTAAAATAACTTGTTACATCTATGTTTTATGTAAGCCCCATAGCAACTACAATGCAAAAACCTATAACAGATTCACTAAAAATAAAAAGCAATGAATTAAAACATGCTATTAGAGAAAATCACACCACTAAAGAAGACAGAAAGGAAGGAAGAGAGGAGTTAACAAAACCAGAAAACAAACAAAATGGCAGTAGTTAAGTCCTTACTTATCAATAATAACACTGAATATAAATTGACTGAATTCTCCAATTAAAAGGCATAAAATATCTGAATGGATAAAGAAATGAGACTCAACACTATATATGCTGGTTACAAGAAACACACTTCACCTGTAAAGACACAAACTGAGTGAAAGTAAAGGTGTGGAAAAGAAATTCCATGCAACTACAAACATAACAAACAAAACCAGAAGTAGCTATACTTATATCAGATAAAACAGACTACAAATAAAAAACTACAAAAAGAGGCAAAAGTGGTCATTATATAATAAACAAGGGGTCAATTCAGTAAGAGGATAGAACAATTATAAATCTGTATGCACCCAACACTGTAGCTCCCAAGTATATAAAAGCAAACATTAATAGATCTAAAAGGAGAGATAAACTGCAATACAATAATAGTAAAGGACTTTCACACTCTACTCTCAGCAATGGGCAGAGCATCCAGACAGAAAATCAACAAAGAAACAGTAGAGTTAAATTATATACTAGATCTAAGAAGCCTAACTAACATTTACAGAACATTCTACCCAACTGCTGCAGTGTACATTCTTTTTATCAGAATGTTTTTATGGAACATTCTCCAGAATAGACCACATCCTAGGGCACAAAAGAAGTCTGAACAAATCCAATAAAGTAGAAATCACAGCAAGTATCTTTTTTGACAATAGAATAAAACTAGAAATCAAATAATACTATAGTGTTTCACAGGTAGTGCAGGAACCTCCTAACAGTATTTTCAAATTCCTTCCTCCTGTCCCTTATAACACTGCAGTCATTAATTTCACTTATCCATAGGGTATAATCACTGAATGTGTTCTATTATTTTGAACAGTTAACTATCAATAAGAAAATAAAAGTTTTTTTATTTTACCTTCACTTATTCCTTCTCTAATACTCTTCCTTTCTTTATGCAGATCTGAGTTTCTGACCTACATCATTTTACTTTTCTCTGGAGAACTTCTTTTAACATTTCTTGCAAGGCAACAAGGATTCCCTTAATTTTTATTTGTCTGAGAAAGTTTATTTCTCCTTCACTTTTGAAGGATAATTTCACTGTACACAGAATTCCAGGCTGGTGGCCTTTTCCTTTCATTCCAACACTTTAAACATTTCACTCCCCTGTCTTTTTGCTTGGCTTGTGAAGAGAAAGCTATTGTAATTCTTATCCTTCTTCCTGTTTAGGTAAGGTGGATATTTTTCCTTGCTCTGGTTTCTTTCAAGATTTTCTATTTGTCTTTGGTTTCCTATAGGTTGAATATGATATACCTAGGTGTATTTTTTTTTTTTAATCCTGTTTGGTTTTCTCTGAGCTTCCTGGATCTGTGGTTAGTGTCTGTCATTAATTTTGGCAAATTCTCAGCCATTATTACTTCCAATATTTATTTTGCTCTTCTCCTTCCGATGAGCCCATCAAAGGTAGTCTTCATTTCTATTAGTTTCTTTTTTTCTTTCTTTTTTTTAATTTCTAGCATTTCCTTTTGATTCTTAGAATTTCAATCCCTATGCTTACATTACCCATCTGGTTCTTGCATGTTGTCTGTTTTCTTCATGACAGCCCTTGCCATATTACTCATTATTTTAAATTCCCAATCTAACAATTCTAAAATCTCTGCCATATCTAGCTAAGAGTTAAGACTTATATTTATTGTTTGCTGTAGCTATAGGTATTAGAAGCTAAAATTTCTTTTAACATTCTTGTTTTTGTCTCTTATCATTCTGAGCTTTCCCCAGAAACTCTTTAACAGAGCCTGGCAGTTCTTTCAGCTATAATCTTCTTATTATACAGGAGCCTGTTGATATGGGGGAGGAGAAGAGCCTACTGCTGTAGGGAGGAGATGTATGTTCTATAGTCCTATGATTAGGTTTTAGTCTTTAAGTAGGCCTGTGCCACAGTGGGCTGTGACCTTCTTAAGTGCTTTTCAGGTTTCCCCACATCTTAGGTGAAACAGGAAGGCTAGATGTGTCTGGAGTTAGATATTTCCCTTTCCCCAAGTTGGTTAGGCTCTGGTAGCCTCCCTTGTGGGTAGGTGGAGAACAGAATACTCTGGCACATTTCAAAATGATTACTATTCCCATCCCTCTGTCAGGGGCTTGAGGGTGTTTTTTTTCTTCAAGTCTTCACTGTGTGAACTTGCTAGGGAAAAACTCACAAAAGAGAGGGAATCCTTCTAAGACTGGGCTCCCCTGGAGTTTTTAACTGTAAAACTAATTCACACGTTATGAGCTTCCAATTCATCAGTTACAGTTTAAGTTTTCCTATCAGCTTCTGGTTCCATTGGCTTCTGCTCCTGGTAAGCTGTAATTCTCTGTATTTGCCTGTTTCTCTAGTTTGGGGGGAATTGGTTTACCCTGTGACCTCAATTTTCTGATAGAAATAATAAAAGTTATTGATTTTCAGTATGCTCAGCTTTTTTCTTATAGAATCACAACTTCCAATTCTTTATACCTGTTAGCCAAAACAGGAATTCCTCTGTCCTTCTGATATGTTCAATAATTCTTCAAGTACTTCCTTATTTTCTGGAACAGTAAGATGTTCCAGGCTCATCTTGTATTTTCTCTGCCTCTGCCACGTAGTTAGCAATTTCTCAAGGGAGTCTTGGTTTCTTTTAGTGGAGAATGTTATTTAGAAATCAGCATCGGGACGCTAATCACACTCATTGCTATGGGGATGTCTTTACTTCTGTGACCTCTAGGTACACAGAACTAGAAAATTTACATATTTATATAAACACACACATACCCCTATATTTATTTCTGTATCTATCCTCTCTCTATATGAAAAACTATGAGTTCATACTGATACCTCCAATTCCAACCAACAACCCAAAGATATTCTAATCATCTCCATTTCCATATTTCTCTTTTGTTTAACAGTGACAAATATGGCTCCCATTATGCTAGACATATGTACTCATTTGCACAAGCCTAGAATATACAAAAAGTAGTTTCAGAATTACTAATCCTGACCACTGAGAAAAGCATATCTGCTAACTAGAATTCAAAATTTGTTTCTTCTTTTCTATAGGGAGAAGTGTGGTAAAATTTCCTTATAGTGAAATGCACAGATACTAACTATACCTTGATTAATTTGGCAAATGTATTTATCTTTATCAACTTATAAAATATTTCTATCACCCAAAAAATTCCCTTTGTGAGAGTAATCACTGGGTTATATGTTTAAATTTACGAGAAACTTTCATTCAGATTTTCCAATTGATTGTTCCAATTTATACTCCCACTAGCAATGCATGAAAGTTTCAATTGCGCCATCACATTCACGCTAATCTTTGGTGTTGTCAGCCTTTTTGATTGCAGCCATTTTAGTGGCTGCATAGTGTTATCTCACTGTGGTTTTAATTTGCATTTCCCTTATGATCAAATTATGTTGAACACTTTTCCATCTGCATATTGGATATTCATATATCTTCCCTGGTGAAATGCTTATTAAAGTCTTTTGCTAATATATTTTATTGGGTTGTCTTTTTATTACTATTAATAAATTATAGAGTTACTTATATATACACACATAAGTCTTTTGTTAGATGTGTTTTGGGAATATTATCTCCCAAATTCTGAAGTACCTATTCAAATTACCTATTCATTTTCTTAATATTTTTTGATGAGTTCTTAATTTTGATGATGTCACTTTTATTAATTTTTTTAATGATAAATTTTTCCTGATGTTAAGAAATCACTGCCTCTATCTTTCCTCTCACCCCCCACACATAGATATTCTCTTTGTTTTCTTCTAGAAGCTTTATAGTTTAAGCTTTTACATTTAGGTCTATGATGCAGATTTAAGTTTCGTGACTGGGATGAGTTATTTGTTGAAAATTATTTTTATACTCATATAAATACCCAAGTGTTTCAAACTATTTGTTTTAAAGACTTCCCTTCCCCTTAATGAATTGCTTTGGCTCCTTTGTTTAAAAACAATCAATTGGTCATTACCTGAGGAACAGTTCTGGACTTTCGATTCTGTTCCATTCATTTATTTATCTATCATTATGCTAAATCCATGGGATCTTGATTTGTAGCTTTATAGTATAAGTCTTAAAACCAGCTATATCAAGTCCTACTTTGTTATTCCTTTTCAAAACTATTCTCACTATTCTAGGTCCACTGCATTTCCTCACAAATGTCAGAATCAGTTTGTCAAATGCTACCAAAACACTTTGTGGTATCTTAGTTGGAACGACATTGAATCTACAAATTAATTTAAGAACTGGCATATTAACAACAATATTGATAACTTTGAATCCATGAATAAAGTATCTTTCTCCATTTATGTAGGTCTTCTTTACTTTCTCTCAAGCAATGTTATGTTTTTCAAAGTACACATCTTGCATATATTCTGTTAAATTTATCCCTAAGTCTTTTATCCTTTCTCATGTTAATATAAATGGTATTTTTAAAATTTCATTTTCTAGTTGTTTGTTATTGTATAAAAATAAAATTGATTTTTGAATATTGTTTCTTGTAACCTTGCTAAATTCATTTATTATATCTGGTAGGTTCTTGCTTGGTTTTTCTGCTTTTAAGATTTCATAGGGTTTTCTATGCAGATGATTATCTTGTTTGCAAATGAACATTTCTATTAATACCTCTTCCTTTCCAATCTGAATGCTTATTTTTGTTGTCTTATTGCACTGGCTGGTACCTTGAAGAACGGTGGTGGGAGTGACGATTGTCAGTTTATCAAATGTATTAATCTTTCCAAAGGCAGACTTTTGATTTCCTTGCTTTAACTCTATTGCTTGTCCATTTTCTACATCATTACTTTTAACCTGTTTCCTTCTACTTTGGGCTAAGGCAGAAGGATCGCTTGAGCCCAGGAGTTTGAGGTTGCTGTGAGCTAGGCTGACACCACGGCACTCTAGCCTGGGCAAAAGAGTGAGACTCTGTCTCAAAAGAAAAAAAAAAAGTGAAAGCTTAGACCAATGGTTTTTAAAGCTTTTCTAATATTGGCTTTTAATTATAAATTCCCTTTAAGAGTTATTTCTGCTGCATCACACAAATTTTGATACGCTGTGTTTTCACTGTTCAGAATATGTTCTCATTTCTCTGGACCCAAAGATTATTTAAGACTGTTATCTAATTTCTAAATATTTGAATAAATATATTTCTGTTTATGGTTTTTAATTTAATTCCATTGTGGCAAGGAACCATAACCTGTATGATTCCAATCCTTTTAAATTTATTTACTGAAACTTATTTTATGGTCAGTATATAGTCTATCTCAGTGAATGTTCCATGTGACCCTGAAAACAGTGTGTATTCTGAAGTTACTAGGTGTAGGGTTCTTAAATGTGAATTAGACTGAGTTGGTTGACAATGTTGTTCAAGTGTTTCATATCCTTATTGATTTTCTATCTACTTGTTTTACTGAATACTGAAAGGGGAGTGTTGAAGTCTCCAACTATAATGCTGGATTTATGGCTCTTTGTTTCTCCCTTCTTGTCAGTTTTCCATCATGCTTTTTGAGGCTCTTTTATGCCTTTTTAACTTTTTATCATTTTGAAATATCCCTCTAATTCTGATAATACTTCTTACCATGAAGTCTACTTTAATATTTAGCTACTCTAGTGTTCTTATGACTTCTCCTTCCATGATATACATTTCTCCACTGTTTTACTTTTAAACTGTCTATATTCTTATATTTAATGGGATTCTTATAAGCTGCTTATAGTTGTGCTTTGATTTTTAAATTAGAATAATCAGTCTATTGAAATCTAATGTAATTATTTAAGTGGTTGGGTTTAGGATTATCTTGCTATTTTGTTTTCTATTTTTCCTGTTTATTCTTTGTTCATTTTTCTTCTTAACCTGCTTTCTTTTGGCCTGAAAAAATTTTAGATTCAATTTTATCTTATTATTTGTCTTACTTATATACCTCTTTTACTGGTTGTTATAGGATCTATAATACGCTTCTATTCCTCCCCATATTTTGTGTTTTGTTCCCATAAAGTTTTTACCTCTACATGTTACAAGCTCCATAATGCACTGCCGTTATTTTTGATTTAAACAATTATCTTTTCAAGAAATTAAGAAGAAAAATAAGTACTTTATATTTGCCTACATATTTACCATTTCTGGAGTTCTCCATTTCTTTGTGCAGATCTGAGTTTCCATACAGTATCCTTTTCCTTTAGCCTGAAGAGCATCCTTAACAATTCTCATAGTTCAAATCTGCTTATAATGAATTCTTGCAGTTTTTGTTCAAGTGTGTTTATTATTACCTAATTTTTGAAGTATATTTTAGCTGAATATAAATTCTACAGTTTTCTTTTTTTCTTTTAGAAATGACTTGTTTTATTTCTGATGAGAAGCCATCAGTAATTCTTATGATTGTTGCTCTGTATGTAGTTTGAGAAATTTTTCTTGGCTACTTTAAAAATGTTTTATTACTGGTTTCTAAGAATTTGATCATGATGTGCCTTGGTGCATGTGTATGCGTGTACATGTCCTGTTTAGGGTTTGTGTTGTTGTTTATAGGTTTTATTCTATTGTGTTTTCATTTAAATTATTGAACATATTCATAATACCTGTTTTGAAGTCCTCTTCAGTGAATTTTGTCACATACTTCATTTCTGGGTCTGTTTTTATTGACAGATTTTTCTCTTAGTTATAAATTACATTTTCCTACTTTATATATCTAATAATTTCTAAATGTACTTTGGGCATTCTGGATACCTGCTTGTATGTGGATTTAATTGTCTTTTTCTTTCAAGAGTGTTAAGCTTTGTTCCAGCTGGCAACTAATTTACTTGCAGATCAAGCTAATCGTTTTCAGCCTCATTTTTCAGTTTTGTTAATGCAGGTCCAGAAAAACTTTTACTCTAGAACTACATTAGCCCTACTCCTAAGGAGTGGCTTTTCTGGAGTTTCTACTGAATGCCTGGCGTATTCAAGATCCCAATACTCTGAATGGACAAAGTTTGCATATTTTGCAGAACTCTGCAAATTCTGGTAGTTGCTTAACTTAAAGTTTCCATAGTTGTTCTTTCCCTGGAAATCTTTGCCTGGCCTAATAGAGTTTCCACCTGTCCATACACAGCTTAGCATTTAGCCAAAGACTGTTCACTTAATCATTTTATCAGAGAATTTGTAAAAGACCATCTTTAGTGCCTTCTTTCAGCCCGATATGACCTTAATGGTACAGGCCAGGAATTCTTAACTGTTTTATAAAAAGGAGTTATTTCTATTTCCCATGCTCTAAAATCACTGAGAATTGAATTTAAGTACTCCAAACCAAACAGAAAACAGTACCATTATTATCTGTATTCCATTCCCTTTGTAAAATATGGACAGATAACAGTGAGTGAACAAAGTATACAGCAATTGTGACTGACCTGGAAATCTACCATGTACACAGGCCTTCAAAAATTTCTAATATCACACTGTCCAAGAAACCAATCCAGATGGATTCAAATCCAAGGGTAAAAACTATATAAAAGAATATTTTTAAGGCATCAGTCTAGAAGAGAATTTTGAAAAGAGGCATAAAAAGCATAAACTACAAAAGAAAAAATTATCACTTTATTTAAATTAAAATGGCCAAAAATATCATAAGCTAAGTAAAAAGAAAAACAGAGACTAGGAAGAGATGTTTCCAATGCATTTAACCAGCAAATGATCAGTATCTAAACATATAAAGAACTCCTACCAATAAATAAGATAACCCAAAAGAAAAAGAGACAATATGATGGGAACATTTCCACAGAAAAGGAAAAAAATTACCAATAGTATATTAAAAGATGATCAACCTTGCTGCTTACTGAGAAAATATGAATTAAAGAGATATCATTTTATCGACAAAAATTTTAAAAAACTCATAGTATCAAATGTTTCTAAGGAAGTATTGAAATTGGAACCTTCATTCTCCTGATGAAAGTCTAATTTCTTAGGAGCAATTTGGCACTATCAAATACAGTTGAGAAGTATATACGCCATGGCCCAGAAATTATGGTCCTAGGCGTATGTCCTTGAGACTTGTACAAGAATGTTCACTGCAGTATTATTTTCTATTACAAAAATGTGGAAAGGGGGGATAACATAGATGTTGATCAATGAAAAGAATGGATACATAAATTAAGATTAGGGAAACTGTGCTCAGTAAATGTTTAACTACTGGAAGTCCTTCCCCACCACCCATTTTATATATAAGAGATTTCGAGTACCTAAAGTCACACAGTTAAGTTGACAAGAATCAGGACTAAAAGATCCTCAAGCTTGTGATTCGTAAGCCTGGTGTTCTTTTCATTACACCAAAACACCACTTCAAACAAGTTATTTTTATTTCTTTACTTTTATTCATATATATTTGAGGGGATATGTGTGTAATTTTGCTAAATTGATATTAATAAATTGCACTGTGAAGTCAGAGCCTTCAGTGCATCCATGACTGGAGCAATGGCACACTGTACCCACCAAATAACCTCCCATCATATCCCCCGACTGTCTCACCTCACTTCAAACAAGCTTTAAAAAAATCCTCCAGGGATTTATTTTTTATCAAATAAATTAGTAATTTATAAAGTTGTATTTTATTTCTAGTCACATCATGGATACATTAAATTTTTTTAAAATCACCACTGTGATACTTTATAATGAATTCTTAAAAGGAAAAGAAAAACATTCAAAGTTACAAAGTAACTGAATTTAATGCAAACATTTAAAATTCTGTAAGAATATCTGCACAGTTTTAATAACACAGACTTTCCATAATCCATGGTCCTTCCTAATCCTTACCTTTGCTAATGCCAATTCCAAATTTACCTGGCATTTCTCAAATGATGTCTCCTAACCATTTACCCTATATATTCTGTCTTACACAAAAATGATTTATATATTTATCAATTTCTCCTGTTTAACCTTATAAACTGTCAAGAGGAATACTCCCTAATTTTAGCATTTATAGAAAACTTTTAGCATTCCAAGTCACAAGTCTGTCAAATCATCCATTTCTAGTACTCTATTTAGAAAACCTACCAATCTATCTGCTGTAGTTTGAATATGCCTCACAGAGTTCATGTGTTGAAAATTTACTCCCAATGCAGTGGTGTTGAGAGATGGAAGCTTTAACAGGTGATTAGGTCATAAGGGCTAATGTGATGCCTTCTGTCACGTTATGACACATCTGGCCCTCACCAGATGCAGCTTCTCCATTTCAGACTTCCCAGCCTCTAGAACTCCGAGCCAAACAAACCTCTATTCTTCATAAATTACCCAGTTTGTAGTATTCTGTTATAGCAGCACAAAACAGACTAAGACAGAAAATGGGTACTGAGAAGTGGCATTACTGCTATTACAAACACCTGAAAATGTGGAAGTGACTTTTGGAACTGGATAGTGGGCAGAGACTAGAAGAATTTGAAGGAAAGGCTAGAAAAAGCCTAGATTGTCAAGAATGAAGCGTTAAGGGCAACTGTCATGAATGAAGTGTCAAGTGCAATTCCAGTGAGGGCCCACAAGAAAAGATCTGTCGGTAAAGTCTGGAACTTCTTAGAGATTACTTAAGTGGTTGTCATCAGAATGTTGGTAGACATATGGACAGTAAAGACCATTCTGATGAGGTCTCAGATGTAAATGAGAAATATCTTATTGAAAATTGGAGTAAAGGCCATCCATGTTATAAACTGGCAAAGAACAAGGCTGAGCTGTTTCCCTGCCCTAGAGCATTATGGAAGGCAAAAATTTAAGAGCAATGAATGATATCTGGTGGAAGAAATTTTCTAAGCAAAATATTGAAGGAACTGCATTGCTACTTTTAACTGCATATAGTAACTGGAAGAAAAGAAAAATAATTTAAACATGGAATGTATAATTAAAACAGAAGCAAAATGTTAATATCTGGAAAATCCTCAGCCTAGCCATATAAATAAAAAGCAAGTTGAGCCCTCTCTTGCTTGCTCTCTCTTACTCATGCTCTCTTGCCCTTTCTCCACCTTCCACCATGAGATGATGCATTAAGAAGGCCCTTACCAGATGTGGACCCTTCAACCTTGGGCTTCCCAGCCTCTGAAACTGTAAGAAATAAAATCTCTGTTCTTTATAAATTACTCAGTCTCAAGTATTCTATTACAGGAGCACAAAATGGACTAAGACACCATCTCCTCTTAAAATATAACATAAAAGGCAGTTTTTCAACTCATAATCTTTATGTTCCCTTCCAGAACACAGTTAACTTAGTTATTCTGAGCTAAGGATGAGAACTATTCTGTACTATCAAACATGCTACCACTTTTCCCCATGATGAAAGCCTGTGGTGGCACCATTCAAGGTGTTTCTAAGTCAGCACAATAAAACTGAAGGGACAAAAGTGAAGGAACAGTGAGTGAAATCATCATTTAGCTGGATTGTGCCCCCACTTCCCCCACCTCCTCACACATACATACCCTGCCCCTCAGCTCAATCTAGATGTACTTCTGAAGTTGAAAGAACTGGAAGAATTTGATGTATCTTCCTCAGAGGCAATAAGCAAATCTGTGGATCTGTTATATTTGATGTACATCCCAATGTAAACCTCCCCTTTAACAGGTTTCCAAAGGTCCGAGGTATTCTATTAGGTCATTAGTGAGTGGCAATAAAATTGTGAAAGGTGTTTTCCATAGCTTGTTGAGAATTGAATATTTTTCCTTGCAAGAACTGGTCCAAAGTCTGGAAGAAGTGGTAGTCAGTTGGTACAAGGTCTGGTGAATACAGTAGATGACAGAGAGTTTCCAGGTCCAGCCTTTGTAGTTTGAGCAGCATTGTTTGTGCAATATGTGGTAGAGCATTGTGTTGCAAGAGGATTGGCGTGTCTCTATTGACCAGTCTCGGCTGTTTAATTGCAAGCATCCTCACCATTTCATCCATTTGGTTGCAGTAGACAACTGCTGCAATCAACTGACCAAGATTCATGAAGCTATAGTGGATAATACTAGTGCTGGACCACCAAGCAGACAGCATTACCTTTTTTTGATGAATATTCGATTTTAGATTGTGTTTTGGCACAATCTTTTTCCAACCATTGTGCCAGATGCTTGCGATTGTCAAAAAGAGCCCATTTTTCATCACATGTAACAACGTGGTGTAGAAATGGTTCGCCTTTATGCCCTGACAGCAAAGAAAGGCAAGCTTGGAAACGATTTCTCTTCTGACGCTTGTTTAATTCATGCAATACCCATCTATCCAACTTCTTTACCCTGTCAATTTGTTTTAAATGGTCCAATATTGTTGGAACAGTCACGTCAAACCTTGTTGCTAATTCACACATAGGTTGAGATGGATCTACTTCCACCGCAGCTTTCAGCTCATCATTATCCACCTTGGTCTCAGGTTGCCCACATGGCTCACTTTCAAGATTAAAATCACCAGAACAGAACTTCTCAAACCATCAATGTACTATGCGTTCATTAGCCACATCCTACCCAGACACTTTATTGATATTTCGAGCTGTCTGCGCTGCATTGGTTCCATGGCAGAACTCATATTTGAAAATAACATGAATTTTTGACTTAGCCAGGGTTTCACAAAAATTGCTCTAAAAAAATCTGAAAGATAATCACAAGCCAAACTGTGTGTTTGAAAGAATGAGGATGTATCTTCACAATAAAAATAAAACAAGAAGTGTCAAAGAAAAAAGTCAGAGGTATCAGCTAACTTATTACTTAAGGAAATTGGACATTTCAACTTAATAATCTAGTATCTCACAAGGACACAATGAAATACAAAGTGTACCTGGGAAATGCTGAACATCTGAAGATGCTATATTAATCTGAAATGTTCCCACAACAAATCAGGGAAGTGAGTATACCCTCTGAGCCAAGGTCCCAATTCTCCTAATGTAAGAACACATTAACTTTAGACTTAATCTATCATACACATCATGACCCAAAAGCACTTCGTCTACAGCACAAATGAGGTAGGATGAGATCAATTGATTTATCCTAGTTCACTTACAAGTCATAAGCCTTAGCTTATAATTTATGTGAAATAAAATGTCGATTATTATTCTGAGTGAAGAAAGCTAAAAGTTTAAGATGTCATCAGAGCACTGAATAGAATTTTGTAACAAAATTCCCCAAGTGCCAGTTGCTAAATCAAGGACAAATGATAAGACCATCAACAGATTATCAATAGCTATGGCAAAAGCAGCTATTTAGAATTTGGCTTTACCTTTTGGTGTCAGGTTCTGAAAATTCCCGTGAACTTCTGCTTTTACCCAAAACAAAACTTTTTGATATAGCCAGGATAACATGGCTAAAGGGCTACTTGCAGGCTTCCCCTATTTCAAATTTAATGAAATGAACTTATTTGAAAGAAAAAAATGCCAGGGCTATAATACCATCTGCTCATTTTTCCTTTCTGTCATTAGAAAAATTGTATAAAGCAGGTTAATGTTTAAGGTATACTTTCCTCAAGTGACAAAGAGAACTCAATACCTTTTATCCTACTTCTTTCCCAGAAATACAGTGGCCAAAGTAAGGAAAATTTACAGAAGGCAATGATTAATCCAGAGAACTAACCCAGGCAGTCAAGCAACTAATCATCTCACGATTTTCAACAAAAACTTTTGGGCCAAATTAAAGTGTGAGAATATATCTGAAGGAAAAAGTGTTAAGAACGCAGGTAAGATAAAGAAAGTGATTATTAAATAAATTTAGAAATTGGCATATTAAAGTTATTCTTACAAAGCTTACAAAGAAAACTTTTTAAAATATTTTCTGGCTTAGCTGTTTTTAAATTAGGGAAATATACCAGCAGTCCACCATACATTTTTACTCAACACCTAGTATGTGCAAGGCTTTATATAGGCAATGTGGATTTCAAAATGAATTAAATACAGTCTCTGCCTTTAAAGAACTAGGAATGGGGTTGGGGCACTAAGTTACACTACAAGATATAACAGAGATGGAAACAAAATGCTTAGGGAGCCCAGAGAAAACAGAAATTAATCAGAATGGGTGTGGCAGGAAAGGCTTCATAGAAGTGATATTTGCTCTGGTCTTTAAAGGATGGGTAGGAATTTTAACAGACATAGGAAAAGGTAGAGTAGAAAAAAAAATAGAACAGTTTAAGCAAAAATATGGGAGCTAGAAAAAAAGCACAGAATACATTCAGGAAACTCTAAGCATATGAGTGGGGCTGAAATATAGGGTTCATGGTATAGAGACAGAAAATGGGAATTAAGCCTAGAAAAAGAAGACAGAAGACAGGAAGTCACACCGCACAAAAAGTTCATTTTTAGCAGTGGGGATTCAAATGATTTTGTGCTGTAGAGACATATACAATCTAGGCTCTTAACTATCAGATGGGTCTGTGTATGAGTTAAGTTTCACTTTAACAACTGTTATAGTCATTATGCTGTTTATAGTCATTAATTTACCAACTCCTGTGAGATTTCACAATTAACAATCAAAATAAATGCTAAGGTTGGTTAAATGCTAAAATTTAAGCAGACCCAGATGCTAAACGGTAAATATGATTACAGATAAATTGAGTGACCATATAATTTGTTGGTCAAACTGGTATTCTTGAGATTAAAGGGGGACACAATTAAGAACTATGCTAGTGTAAATTAGGAACATCCCACGCAAACTAGAATGAATGATTACCTTAGTTATAAGAATTCCCAAATCACAGGGACTCACTACTTTTTCTTCCTTAGATTTCCTTCAGTAGGCATCTTCTACTGTGAAGTCATAGGAGAATCTAGTATTTGATACTGAGATTAGTAGCTATGGCATTTTAAAGAGATAGGCACATATTAAAAATGAATAATAAATCTACTCTTTTTACAGTAGTGAAACTTGGAGGATGAATCACTTCATGTAAATGTGTATAAGACTTCTTTTTTTTCTTTTTTTC
Source organism: Lepilemur ruficaudatus (assembly GCA_963574885.1). Classification (NCBI taxonomy): domain Eukaryota; kingdom Metazoa; phylum Chordata; class Mammalia; order Primates; family Lepilemuridae; genus Lepilemur; species Lepilemur ruficaudatus. The sequence continues at coordinate 149 of CAUYRT010092932.1, read as the reverse complement.
GAGACAGCGTCTCACTCTGTTGCCTGGGCTAGAGTGAGTGCCGTGGCGTCAGCCTAGCTCACAGCAACCTCAAACTCCTGGGCTCAAGCAATCCTTCTGCCTCAGCCTCCCAAGTGGCTGGGACTACAGGCATGTGCCACCATGCCCGG
>CAUYRT010092931.1:0-22866 GCA_963574885.1 Lepilemur ruficaudatus | reverse complement strand
TTTTTCTATATATATCTTTAGTTGGCCAATTAATTTCTTTCTTTCTATTTATAGTAGAGACGGGGTCTTACTCTTGCTCAGGCTGGTTTCGAACTCCTGACCTTGAGCAATCCACCCGCCTCAGCCTCCCAGAGTGCTAGGCATTATTATCTTATCTACTGCTACTCTAGTGAGCTGTAAGCTTTTTTCTGCTCGTCCACATTGCCTTGAACTTTCAGACTGTCAGGACAAAGTCATTTCCCATTCAGACCCCATTCCAGTTCTTTAATAACTGTGGATTGGTTTCTCAGAGGCTAAAATTTTTTATTTTGTTCCAAAATAATACCTGAGTTTTTTCTTATATGTTTACTATTATAAGTTATATATTTGTTCATTCATTTGTTTCTTTGTTCATTCAAATACCTATGGGGTCCCATTTGGTTATAGAAATAGTTTGAGGTCCAATGGATAGAACCAGCCGTAAAACAGGCCAGACTCTTGTCCTCACAAAGCTGATTGGGATGGGACAGTGGGAAAGGGTATAAGGCAGCCATAAGATAATAATCACATGAATGATGGAGAAACCACAGCTGTGGTGGTGCTGGCATGAAGGCAGGCAGCACTGTGAGACTATGAAATTAGGCAACATCCCTGACGTCTGGGATGGGGGCTTCTCTGAGGAAGCGATGCTTGAACTCGGATCTAAAATGCATGTGTGTGCTAACTAGGCAGTTAGGAAAATTCCCAAGAAAAAGCAACATTGCATTCAAATGTCCTAACATCTATGAGCTAATATTTACAAAGTGCTGACTTGTGTCAAGCACTTCTGATGAGTACTCTATGTTCATTATTTCACCTAAATATCACATCAACCTTTTAAGATAGAAATGATTGTTTGTCCCATTTTACAGATGAGAAAATCGGGACTCAGAGTGGTCCAGTAACTCTGGGTTGAACAGGGTTCAATCTCAGCTTGATCTAACTTCAATCAATGGCTGGCCCTTAATTCTGGGGGCAGAACTGTCATAATCATCTTTATATCTAAAGACTAGACTAGCACCTAGCATGTTCAATAAATCCTGTTGTATGACACTGAACTGAACAAAATTATAGTGAAAGGAGACCCCCATGAGTAGGGAAGAAGGGTGGCTAAACTGTGTATGGGCAGAGGGTAAAAGAGGTAAGGTTTCAGGAAGAATGAGCTTCCATGGTAAAGCCTGCATGTGGGAATACACATGGCCTGGGTGGGAATATTGCTTAAAAGAATATACTCCTTTGATAGGTAGTGAAGTATCTTTGTCATTAGAAGTATTCAAGCACAGACAGGAAGACCACTTTGGCCAGCCCTGAAAATATGGTAGATATAAATCATCTTTCAAACATTTTCCAACCTGGGACTGATCTAAGATAAAGTATACTTACAAACAAGTGCCAAACATTGGCCAGTTCCCAAAGCCTCTTACCTAAGAGGGGACCTAAGTAAAAGGAAGGCAGATGGAGTGAGCTGGTGATCACTTAAAGAATCCAGACAGCACAGACATTAGAGAAGATGAAGCCATCACTTGGGTATCAGAGGACTTTCAAACCACAGCCTTAGACAAGAGATGTGAGTCTCTAGCACTGTGCCTGGCATACGGCATTCAATAGGTAGCAGTGTTTCTTGTTATTAGGCACCCAATTTTAAAACTCTCTCTCTCTCTCTCTCTCTTTTTTTTTTTTTTTTTGTCAAATCACTACTTTTATTTCATGAAACAGGGCTTTTGCTCAAACTGGCATCCAAGGGGTTGAGGAATAGGTTATTTTTCTTTCCTACCAAGAGATTGTCCTTGGGCACTTTCAGGATGAATGTTGGCAGGCACCATGATCTCATTCCATCTCCTTCACACAGGTTAAGTGAAAGTATTGCCAGAGGTCTGGATCTCAGGACTTCTGTGGATTGCAGAGTCTGGAGATGTGTGGTTTCTTGGAATGGATGCCTGAACCTCCATTTTCCTTCTCCGGAATATGCCTGAAACTGACACCATAGGGTCCAAAGGCAAAAATGAACATATAAGTCACATTTGTAAATTCCAGGTCTTCAAAGCACAGAATCATATACCTTTATACAGTGTGGGCAATGGGCAATATATACTCATCCTCACAATATTGCATGAGGAGGTACTATTATTATCCCATTTTACAGGTGAGTCAGCTGCAGGCTAACTTTGCCCTAGGTCATACTGCTGGAAAGTGGTAGAGCCTGTGGTTTCTTCCTCAGAAGGAAGCATAATCTATCAATTAAGAGCACAGCTTTCCATGTCATTAAGAACTGGGCTCAAATTCTCGTTCTACCACTTTTTGGTTACATGACTGTGGGCAGGTTTTTAATCTCACTAAGGTTCTCCCTCTGGAAAACGTCTGCCTTAGTTCTTGGGATACTGTGGTTCCTGTGTTCTTTCTGAGTATCTCACTGTTAGTTCTTTTCTTTTTTGTTAGCTTCTCTTCCTGCCATACATCAGATGCTGCACAATAGTCCATTCTCCTTCCTCTTTTCTTCCCTTCTTTCTCTATATTCTATTTTCCTTGGCAGTCTCAGTCACTGTGGCAGGGGAAAGAGTGAATGGAGGATTGTGCTCTGGCTCTTCAGTCCTCTGCTTAGAATTATGATTTTCACTGGACAGAACAAATCACACGCAGGCATCTGACTTCGAGATGGCATGTGTTCCTGAATGAGGAGAGCACAGATGTCTCTTCCGGAGCTGTCTTATACTCATCAGAGTCCTCACCTCTTGCCTCTGTCCAGAAGACTTCCAGATGTGTATTTCTTATCTGTTAGAAATCTTACAGCTAATCATGCTCCCCTCTTTGCTTTGGCTGCTAGGAAATTCAAAGGCCAATTTGCTATTCATCTCTAGCATTTTCTCAGGACCTTCTGCCATGAAAATTATGTGTTAAGCTGATGGCTTAAATTTAAATTTGTTTAATTTTCTTTTGCCTGGTTTCTGTTGTGTATATTTGTGTATGCCACCGAAATCATGTTTTGAATGAGTTTTATAAATATATGATGCATGTGTATATACTACACACCCATACAATATGTTCAGTCTTGAGCTTTTATAATAAATACAAATGGCAATTTATCACTGTCCACTGGGCATCTCCACTGGGTTGTCCCACAGTTACCTCAAACACAATATGTTCCAAACAAAACTTATCTTCTTTACTTAAATTCCTCTTTCCATGAATAACTTAACCATGTGTGAAAGATTGCAAAAAAAAAAAAAAAAACTCAACAACTCCTCACCCTTCCCTATTGGGTGACCTTTCATAATTTCTTAATATCCAACCAAATGAGTCATCCCCTGCTTTCAAAATATGCCATGTGCTTTCCTATTACCATGACTTTGCACATGCTATTTCTTCTGTCTGAAATGCTCCCTACCAACTCTCCCCCTGTAGGAATCCTCCCCATTCTTTAAAGCTTATCTCAACTGTCTTTCTTGCATAATGCCTGGCCTTATCACCCAACTAAACAGGAATACCCTTCCTTTCAATCTCACTTATTACAGCTGAGTTAGTTGACTTTACACTATGCATTTCTAATATACTTATCTCAGCTTCCTGACATTTAGGGAGCTCCTTGAGGGCAAGGACTATGGCTTATTTCGCTTTTTATTTGCAACACCCAACTCTCTCTGGCATAGTTTTGAATTGCTTTGGGCCCAAAGTTCATCATAGGTGAACTTTAATACCTACCAAATGGGGGCACGTGCATGCCTGATCCCTCCTTCCCCGCTCCCTAATCCACTGCATCTTTGAGCTCTTTAAGCACTGCCCCAACATGCCTTAAATCTATTCTCTCTTCACAGTCTCCACTACCAGCGCTCAGACTCCCACCGTCTCTCAGGTGGACAACTACAAAAGCCCCCAACACCTCTTCCTGCCTTCAAGGCTGATAAATCTAAAAAGCTTATCCATCCCCTGCTTAAAACTTTTCAATGGCTTCCCAAGGGCAATGAGATAAAGGCCCTATTTCTTTCATGGCAGAAGAGGCTCTACATAGTTTAGTCTTGCCCATTTCTCATGCCTTACTGCTCCACAGCATCCATGCTTATTCTGGTCATGTATTCCTTCCAAACACTAAGCTAGAAAAATAGAACTGGCCATGCTGTGGGCAATTGTTGTTTTTGTCTGTTCATCCCTCCTCACCTTCTTTGGGTAACATATCCTGAGTCTTCTAGCCACACAGCTGACCAGTTAGAGAACTTCACACCCTGCCTCAAGACATGGTCCAATCAGAGCCTTTCCTGGGATTCTCAACAGGAGCTTTGTGAGACAAGCTCCTTTATGTCTTGATTCTGGAGCTGAGGGTTGAGAGCACAGAGATGTCCATGCTCCACCCTGTGAAAATAAAGGAAATCAACTCAGGGAGAGAAGCAGAAAAAGATATTCAGAGCAAGCCTTTCACCCAGCGTTGGACGCGTGGCTCTGGTTTCCACACTAATGCCAGGCTTGTTTGAGTCTCCTTTCTATTTCACAAGCCACCCAGGAGCCTTTATTACCTATAAGTGTTCAGTCAATCTCTGTCTTCTCAACCAGACCATAAGCTCCATGAATGCAGAAACTGTATTTATTTTGTTCTCTACTGTATCTGCAGTACCTAAATAAGCGGGTCACTGAGAGGTAGAGCTGTGGGTGATATGGTGAACTAGCACTTCTTTTATTATCCTGGATGGAGCTGGAGCCCATTCTTCTAAGTGAAGTATCACAAGAATGGAAAAACAAACACCACATGCACTCACCATTAAATTGGAACTAATCGATCAACATTTATGTACACGTATGGAAATAACATTCATCAGGGAGTGGGCAGGTGGGAGAGGGAAGAAGGGACGGGTAAATTCATACCTAATGGGTGAGGTGCACATTGTCTAGGGGATGGGCATGCTTGTAGCTTTGACTCAGGCGGTGCAAAAGCAATTTACATGAACAAAGTGTTTGTACCCCATAATATTCTAAAATTTAAAAAAAATGAACTGTGTGGGGAAAGAGGAGGGATGTTAAGACCTCCCAGCTGGACTCCCAGAGGCTCAGCCAAGGTGGAACTTTGGATGGACAGAAATGCAATTCGGTAGTAAAACAAAGAACTACCCCATCCTCCTCTGGACTCTGTGTGGATACCCCGTCCTCCTCTGGACTCTGAGTGGATAAATCTCACTCTCGGGGTGAGATTTCCTTTCTGTTAAGGCTCTGGAACCTCATATTTCCATGAGATTGGGCAGACTTTATATTGGAAGTATATTTTTTGAGGGGAAGGATCTCATATTATTTATGAGACCTCAGTTTAGTTCCTCAGAATTTTTCTTCCCCAGCTAAGACACAAAGTTGTTAAGGGTAGGTATATGCCCAGAACTGAAAACATATGGCCTCACAAAAACTTGTGAATAAATGTTCATAGCACCTTCACCCACGATAGACAAAAATTGAAACAACTGAAATGTCCGTCAACTGATAAATAAACAAAATGTGGTATATTTATGCAATGGAATATTATTCAGCCATAAAAGGAATGAAGTACTGATGCATGCTACAACATGGATGAACCCTAGAAACATTATGCCAAGTGAAAGAAGCCAGCCACAAAGGACCACATGTTGTATGATTCCATTTTAGTAAAATGTCAAGAATACACAAACCATAGAGGCTGAAAGTAGGTTAGTAGTAGCCGGGGGCTCAAAGGAAGGGAGAAAGGGAGTGACTGATAACAAGTATAGGGCTTCTTTTTGGGGTGATGGAAATGTTCTGGAAGTGGATAGCAGTGACAGTTGCACAACCTCTTTCCCTGACACCACCTCCTATCTTTCTAGCTTGCTCCTTCTAGGGTTCAATGTCAACAATTCTTTAGCTCCATCAAGATCCTCAACCCATTGACCTCACCAACTTCCTTCTAACGATAGGAACTGGTCAAATAAACCACCATCTGTCCAGGAAAGTACGTCACTTGCAATTATTGACTCTGGAGTCAGACAAACTGTGCTCTCCCTACTCTTGCCATGGACTAGCTCTGTGACCTTTGGCAACTAACCTTTCTAAGCTTCAATCTCCTAGGATTATTTGGGGATTATTATGTAAGATACTGCAAAGCAACTAGCATGGTGCCAGACCTATTTGGAATTCGCAATAAAGGAGAATGGTTATTATGTGTAATAAACACTATATGTTTTGTTCAGCCTTACAACTGTCTTTTTATTTCTGGTAATAACATCCCAATGTTACTTGAGAAACACCTTCTTTCCTGGTGCTGGAAAGGGCTAATCCCAACTCATGAACCTGGGCCTGGGCAGTCAGAGCATTCCAAGCCCTGAAAATGGTGACTGATTCAAACCAAGCTGAGCCAATGGGCATCTACTCAGGGACTTTCTGTTAGAATAATTGGGACAGAGATGTCCTCTAGTGGATGTGGGGCTGGAAGGACTAGGCATACAGGAAAGAGAACCCATCTGAGAGCAGATGTGGAGGGGAGAGATAGAGGGAGGCTGGGTCTAAGGGAGGTGTCTGAGTCCTTGGGTCCAGCCACACTTAGAGTCTATCTCTAGACCTTTTAGTTACATGGGCCAATAAAATTCCCCAATGATGCTTGAGCCAGTTTGAGGGAGCTTTTATCTCCCTCAGAGTTCTGACTATTCCACTATTATGCAGGTTGAGTACCCCTTATTTGAGATGATTGGGACCAGAAGTGTTTTGGATTTTGGATTTTGTAATATTTACATTATATTACATATAATATTTGTAACATTTACATATATTTAATGAGATATGTTGGGAATGGGACTCAAGACTGTTCAAGAAATTTATTTGCTTCCTGTACACCTTATACACATAGGCTGAAGGTAATTTTATACAATATTTTAAATAATTTTGTGCATAGAACAAAGTTTGTGTACACTGAACCATCAGAAAGCAAAGGTGTCACCACCTCCTCCCATGCAGACAAGCTGTGGTTGGTGGCATCACCATCATTCCTAACTCTGAATTTATATGCTAACAACAAGCAATCATTTTCTTACACTTACACACAAGTACTTAACAGTAAAGAATATGACATCCTCTTAATTCAGTGAAAACATACTGTGTTCAGGGTAATTTGTGGTGTCATGTCAGTGCTCAACATGTTTTAGATTTTGGAGCATTTCAAAATTCAGATTTCTGGATTAGGGATGCTCAACCTGTATAGTGAAATACTAGTCTGCCACTAAAAATGGTGCTAATGAGCAACATTGGGACACAGAAAGATGCTTTTATATATTGTTAATTGAAAAACAACTTAGAAAAATATAAGATATCAATAAGAATAAGAATCAAAAATAATTTTTAACAATTTCTGTGGTATAAATACCCTCATCATGGCTGATTTCAATCTACAAAAAATATATATAAGAATCAATAAGATTACACTTTTGTAAAAACAATGCAGATATGTAGAAAGAAGTCTGTAAGGTTATATGACAATAGGTTGGCAAAAGATACATTATGTTAATAGTTACCTATGCTATATAGCTTAACTATCAATTTCTGTGGTTGGTGGGACTACAGATAATTTGTATTTTCCTCTTTCTGGCTATATTTTCTAATGTTTACAGTGTATATAGGTTATTTGTACAATTTTTTAAAAGGAAGTTTCCCAAATGAGAAAAAGCAGTCATTCCTTGCCACACCTGTGACTAGGACATGACATTCCGCCTGTCCCAGGGGCCCCTCCCACGATCCTCCAGGGTGTCTGGGACTGGGTGAACCTGTTCTCCACCTGTTCTGTGGGTTTGTGGCTCCTAGGTGTGCCAGGCCTTACAACCTTGCACCAGTTAAAAATCACAGAACTGCCATTTACAAGTTTAAACAGTCTTAGGGCAGTTGAGAAGTTCAGATCGAATCAACCGTGCCCTGTTGGGAGAGGGGCAGGCAGAGTGATTTGTGTACAGAGCTTTCAAAAGGGATTAATCACACCTGTGGGAATTGTGTGGTGGTGGAAAGGGCTGTGGGAATATTTATGTGTGGTATTACTATCCAGCTTGTACTCAGCACCCTCTTGATTGCTAAGTGTTTTGCATCATCAATTTCCTAGCAGAGAAAGGTGCTTTTGCCCACACTGTGAGGGTGGAGAAGCTGGGATCCAGAAATCTTAAGTGACTCATCAAGGGGTAAGCAGCAAGCACTGAGTTGTGATTTAGGGTTCTTGACTCAGTGCCCTGTCCTGATGCCAACTTTTTCTATGAGGGCTGATGCAGACATGTGCAGACTGCCTGGAACAGAACAAAGCCTCCCTCCCTCCACTTCTCTGAGCATATTGTAAAAATTCATGTCAAAGTTACTTTCTCCAGGTTTTCCCTTTTAGAAACACTCAGCAATTTCCTACAATCTATTACTACCTATACCATCACCCAGAGAGCCAGATCCATGGCATGCCTGCTACCTACCATCTCTGGCTCTGAATTAAGGTTACTGCTTGGGAAAATAGCTATGTTGCATATATGGGGTGGTTTGCATTTTGGGGGATGGTGTTGAGCCCTCCTCTGGGCAGTTTAGCTCATCTTAATTCCAGGTGTCCTCCTCAATCCCCATCCTGTTTGCATGTGATGCTCCAGCCCCCCTGGACCATGCACTGGTCCCCATTTGCCTTGCACACCTTCTGACTTTGAGCTGTGGTCTCATGGCTGGGACACCTTCCTGCACCTTACTCTACCTGTTCACCCCACACTTGTGATTGATGGTTTATCAGTCACTTGCAGAGTGCTCATTCAGTGTCGGGTTGTTGTTCTAAGACTTTACAAATAGTAACTCATCTCATCTCACAAGATCCTAACGACGTAGATACCATTATCATTATCCCATTTTACAGATGGAGAAATAGAGGCACAGAAACTTGGTCAAGATCCCAGAGCTAGCAGGTGCTGGAGGCAGGATTCAAATCCAGGCAGCTGGCTCCCAAGTCCACGCACTTAACCACTGCCCTGCTTTGCTCCTCTCCTACTCATCCTTTTTGTCCCCCGCCATGTGAAAACACCCCTAAGATATATTTCATGAATCTTCCTCTTTCTGCTCTGTGTTCCCAGAGCACTTTGCTGGCCCCTCTAAGAGTCCTTTTTCTCTGGGTGGGATTTTTATTAGCCTTGGTCCCCCACCAGCTGGGAGTTTTGTAAAGATTGGGATTTGTAGCATCCATCTTTGGTTTTTTGTTTGTGTGTTTGCTTTATTTCAGAATTTTATGGGGGTACACATGTTTTCATTACATAATGTGCTTTTGTACAGTTTTAGCCAAAATTATATGTGTGCCCTTCACCGAGTTAGTGTGCATTGTACCCGTTAGGTGTGAATTTACCCATCCCCTCCTCTCCGCTCCCACTTACTTTCTTTCCCTTGAGTTTTACTTCCATATGTGCACATAAGTGTTGATTGATTAGTTCCAATTTAGTATTGAGTACATGTGGTGTTTTTTTTTCCATTCTTGCAATACTTCACTAAAAAGAATAGCTTCCAGTTCCATCCAGGTTGTTACAAAACATGCTAGATCACCATTTTTTTTTTTATGGCTGAGTAGTGCAGCATTCATCTTTGTATCCACAGCATTCTTACTTCCAGATGTTCATTTGGTATTTTAAACACTGAAGTGAAATCTATGTCAGCTAAAATGAATTGAAATCTAATGAACTAGAAGTTTCCGTAATGAACAAACCCTGATGACATCTTGGTGAGATGCTTCTGGAGAAGGTTTAAAGAGCACACACAAAAAAATGCAGATAATTCCCATCTATGCAAGAGCGAATACTCTTCTTCTTCTGAGTATTCAGCTTCCTTCTTCCCCTTCCATATCTTCTGAACTTTCAGATGCTGCATGACTTGAAGGAACCACCTAAGAGGTGGAAATCACCTTAGGAAATCACCTAAGAGGATGGAAAGTGATGAGCAGCACCTGGGTCATGGCAGCTCCGTCTCTCACTGGTTCTGTGACTTTGGGAAAGTCACTCGAGCTTCCTGAATTTTGGTTTCCTCAGCCATAAAATGGGAGCACAATCATACTTCGTGACCTCTTAGGGTTGTGGGGAGAATTAAATGAGATATTACACATAAAACCGCTGGTCCAGAGCATAGCCGATAGTGAAATCTATGCAAATGTGATTGTTGTTGTCATCTCCATGGTCCGGCTGGCAGGACAAGGAGAAAGGAAATGAGACTGAAACGTTTGAAGGATGCTTCTTAACACTCTGGAAACAGATGGAAGGACAGAAGGTTAACAGTCAAAAGGAGAGACAAAACCATAATGAATTTTCTTCAGTTCTTGCCTAAACATATAGAAACATGAGAAAAATATCTGTGGCAGTGCAATGCCCTAAAAGAAACAATTGTCATAATTCAACTAAACCCATATTACTCATCCAACACACAATCATCAAGTGCCTACCATAAGCCAGGCACTGAGATAGGTTTGGAGTTACAAAACCGTCCAAGACACAGTCCCTGTTTTCAGGAGCTCACAGAGCTAGAGTAAGGGACAGGCATGTAAGTGAGTAACTCAAAATCAGAGTTGATTCCAATGATTTGCTTTTCCATTAGAGAATTTATGGGAATGTGGAAAGGGGATGCATCAACGGAGAGCGTTATGCGGGTAGTAAAATCTAAGCTGGGCCTTAAAGGAGGGTATGTCACTCAGAGCTCTTGGTGGCAAGCAACAGAAAGCTTCTCTAGTTAGTTTAAACAAAAAGAGAGAAATACAGGAAGGAGATAAGGGGCTCACAGAATTGCCAAGAGCAGAAATGACCCAATTTGGAAAATGGGCAGAACCAAGGGAGCCATGGAAGATGAACACAAACCACAGCAAAGACAGTAAGACAGAAGGGGCTGACTGGTCCTCGTTGCTGCCGAAATGTCCTTGTATCACTCTCTGAATATCAAAGTCCTAGGACAGTGTACGGTAGGCCAAGCAAAGTCAGACAAGTAGACACTGGATAAGCTAGTATGGGGAGTAGAAGGATTTAGTACCTTTGGCTTCTTCCCTGAACTCAGAGTTGGACACTTTTCTTAGTCCGTCTGGGCTATAACAAGATACTATAAATTGGGAAGCTTATAAACAACAGAAATTTATTTTTTGCAGTTCTGGAGGCTGGAAAGTTCCAGACCAAAGCACCAACAAATTTAATGTCTGGTGAGGGTCCCCTTTCTCATTCATAGATGACACCTTCCTACTGTGTCCTTACAAGGCAGAAGGGGCAAGGGGCCTCTCTAGGACCTCTTTAATAAGAGCACTAATCCTGTTCATGAGGGCTTGGCCCTTCTGACCCAATCACGTCCCAGAGGCCCCACCTCCTATTACCATCACATCAGGGTTAGGATTTTTTTTTTTTAACATACAAATTTTGGGGGGACCCAAACATCTGGACTTCACCGTTCCTTCCCATCATGGCCAAAGACAATGGAGAATTCTGCCAGGAGGATCGGCATTCCAATAGGAAGGAAGTGATGTTGGGTACCAGACAAAGGTCCTCTATAGGTAGGTAGGATTTCAACAGTGGGTGGCAAGGAAGGAAAGGCATGCCAGGGTAGAACAGAATCGGAAAAGGTGAAGAAGAAGGAAAGTTCCAGGTTGCAGAGGGAACAGGGAACAGCTGTGGTAGAATGCAGGGAGAGTGCTAGTGAGAGACAGAAGTTGGTAGGTTGGGCCCACATCGCAAAGGGTCTTATAAATGCCACAGTAAGAAGTCTAGGCCTTATTCTATAGCAAGCACAGCCATGGAAGTTCTCTGAGAAAGTAAGGAGTCATGCCTGGGGGGAAAACTAGACTAGCGTTGTGCTTCTGATGCGTTTTCTCTGCTTGCTTTCAAAGGGGCTGGCTGCACAGTGATGACAGCAGTGAAAATTTTGGGGGAAGCACTTTGGAGAAGAAAACAAAGCAGCAGCCAGGGGAAGGCATTACACCGCCCCTGTGAGATTGGATTCAGCGTCACAGCCCGGGTCTGAGGGCCCTGCAGGAGCCCACCGGCAGAGGCCGGAGCTGAGAGCAGGAATGGAGCTAATGAGATAGGCTTCGTGGGGCAGAAAAGCTTTTAAATTGCTTCATTTGCCATTGGATTAGCATTTCCTTATTAGTGAAAATGCAAGGAAACCGAGTAACTGCACAGGTCTCCTGGGACGAAATCTGGGGCGATGTTTCGCCTGCTCAATATCCATTTCCACTTCCTGTGGTGACAGTCCCTCCGTACTTCTATTTGGAAGCCCATCCACCCATCAGATCCTAAACCCATACATTTCTAGAAAGGGTTGACCCTGTATTCTAGCTTCTGGGTAAGGGGGAGGTGACCTGCAACCAAGGTTAGCCAGTCAGAGTGTTTCATCCCCCATCCCTACCACAGTGGTAAGTTTAGGAATGGACACGTGACACCAGGCTGTCCGGAATGTCAGCTCTGGTCCTCTGACGGGGCCACTGGGAAAAGGGGCCCTCTTTCTGCAGGATTGCCAGGTGAGCACAAGGTAAAACATAAGCTGCTGCTGGCCACCGTCGCCACCTCCCTGGGAGACGCTGCCAACTAACAAAGCCGGCACAGAGGAGAGTGGCGCTGAGAGGCGGGCAGAGAGGTTGTCTGAGTCCTGGATCCAGACGCATCTGACCTAGGTTTCCCAGAGATCAGTTTCTAGTTTCTATAATCAATACATTCTCTTGCTTTCTCTCACTGTCACTCTCACTCTGTTTTGCTTAGGCCACTTTGAGTTGTTTTTGTCACTTGCAACTACAAAAATCCTAATTCACAAAAATCGCCCATCACAGAAAAGGTGGGGTGGGGTCCAGTGCAGCGAAGGAGGGAGGCCTGGACGGGCCCTGGAGAGGTCTCTGCTAAGAGACATCTGAGGCACCGGAGTCACAGGCAGAATCTGGTTCCATTCGACCCCCATCCCAACCACAGGGATGGTTTTGGCTGTGTCTGTTTCCAGCAGAAGTTTTGATATTTCTTCCTAGCATGGTGGTGGGTTTTAGTAGATTATCTCTCCGTGTCATATTTTTAAATGAATATGAAAACTCAATTTTAACTTGGAAGCTATAGTGAAATAGCAGAAATTCAGGTAACACTGGGGGAGATATTTAGGGGAATGAGGTCACTTTCCCAATGCTCCTCAATTTGTAGCACTTGGAATAACCACAGTTTTAATTATCATTCAGGCCAGAAGTTGCAAAATGGTAGCCCAAGGACCATAGCTGGCCTGCAGATATATTCTATTTGGTTTGTAGAATATTGCTCTTTTTTTTTTTTTTTAGAAAAGTCACTTTTCATCTATATTTCTGAGTTCTCTTTTAAAAAAATGGGCAAGTCTGTCCAACACTGGACTCCAGGCTGGAGTTGAGGAGCAGCTGCCAGGTGTGAGCACCCCTGATGGCTACAATCCCCACCCACCTGATTCATTTATTTAGGTCACGTTCCTGACACCTGTAAGCATGTGAATGACTGGGCATGTCTCAAATTCCCCCAGACACATAGAGTCGGCTGAACAACTGCTTGTGGGTTTATCCCACTACTGTGGATAAAATAATTCCCAGGAGCTATGAATAGACAAGTTCAAAATCCCTGGGGATTCATCTTGTAACACACACACTAATAAAAACTCCTTTGGGTTGGAAGAAAAGGGTAAGAACATGAGGAGAAGGTTGGTGCCCTTCTCCTTGTTTGGTTGATTTAATCCTACATCAAAAGAATATAGGCCCTTGAAGCCTGGGTTTGAAACCCACCTCTCCTGGTCATTGTCTATTTGCTCTTGGTCAAGTTCATTAAATTTACTGTGACTCAGTTTTCTCATCTATACAAAGCATTATATTCTCCTCATCTGTAAAATGTAATAAATTTTCATCTTATAGGATTGTTGTGAGGATTAAATTAGTTAATACACTTAGAACAATGCCTTGCACACAGCAAACACTCAATGAGTGTTAAATAAACTCTATGTACATATTATATAATGTTTACATATTTATATGTAAAGTATGTGTAAATTTATATGGCCATATTTGTAGAAATATTTATCAGGCAAAATTTATATGTTCTACATGTTTGTACAAAATACATTTCTATAAAGCAAATCCTTTTTTAAAATCAACTTCCATTATAACAAACAAAGTATGTTTTTAGGGAGTAAATAATTTGGTAGAAAACTTTTGCTTAGAAAGCAATTAGACAATGATAAATCTTACGAGGCTCTGAGTGTTGCCATTCTCTGTATATATATGTTTTTTTCTTTAATCATTACAATTCCTGTAAAGATATACTTCTGGTAAGAGTGAAAACTGGTACAAACTTTTTAAGAAACACATAACATTTTTCTCTAAAATGTCAGGTGTAAGCCAGTAGCTCCTGAGCCGCAGATTTTCAGGGAGTTATTGAGTGGAATAATGTCAAAGCCCAGCACGGTTGTCAGCTCTTTATCAAGCCAGAGAGTTTGGGCACTTGAGCCAGATGTATAGAAATATCCTTTATTCTACGGAATTAATATGTTCCAGCAAACATGAGCGCAAAGTAAATTTCCCAAGCGAATCTCCTTTTCCTATTAATAGCTTTCAATAAAAATAAGGTATGCGTTCTCAGGGTATGAATAATTCAGGTGGAAGATTTTTGCTTGGAACGGTATTAGACAAGGCGGTGCTTAGTCTCCAGTCTCCAGATATCCTGGTATTTTCCTGTAAGAGGCAGGAGAGCATGGTCTTGAAGCCTTCAGGCGCAGAAATCAGATGTCTTGGGTTTAAACCCAGCTCCACCACTTATTGGTTGTATGATCTTGGACAAATGGCTTAACCTTGCTAAGGTCTCAATTTCCTCATCTGCAAAGTGACAGCAATCATTTTACCCACCTCCAAGGATTATTGCTAATCCTTGTGATAATGTGGGAAAGAACCGTGTCTGGGGCCTCGCACTTACTTACTAGTAATTGGCTGTTATCCATATAAAGCCTATGTCACAGTAATTTTCCTTTGAAGCACTGTTACCACTGCAGGGTCATATCAGTCATGCATTACCCTCCTGGCTTTCTTGTATGACAGAAATTTCTCCCGTGCCTGAAGACATCCTGGCATGACATAACTCCCTGTACTTTCCCCCTTTTTATTTTGCTCTTTATGTGCTAATAATGGTTTGCTGTGTTACCACATGCCGGCATTAAAAGCTTCTCTTTCATGTATGATGCTTGGGGTTTTAAAAAAAGCTAAAGTTTCAGATATTTTAAAAATAGTGTTTTTTTTCTTTAAGAAGTCAGATGTGCAAGCTTGTGTGTTGGAGACTGGGTTCCATGGGAAGCTGTCTCTGAGATGGAGACCCGCACAAGGGGTGCTTTTGAGGTTGACGCACATGAGAGAGCAGGGAACAGAATCGGGCCAAAGGAGAAGCTGGGCTACGATGCAGCAGCAACAAAGGCCTCAGCCCATCCAGGCAGACTCTGGAGCAGGGATGGCGCTACGGAGTCGTTCTCAACTGGGGGGAAGGGGCCAGGCACTTAGAGCCCTGCATTAACCAGTCATCGGGTGTAGCAGGCTGCCCAGGGAAGGGGTTATGGCCCCAGGAGAGGAACCCTTTCAGCTGAGGACAATTGTGACGGTGAGGCTGGGTAGCAGTGTGGGAGAAAAACGAGAGCTGGCCCGTAGTTAAAGCAGTGAGAAAAGATTTTATTCATGACTATTGCAATACGGGAAAGAGACCTCAAGGACAGAACTGGGCTCAATTCCGAATACAGTATGGACAAGTGGGAATTTCTGGCCAAGGGGCAGAGTGAGGGTCCGTGGATGGGAAATTACTAAGAAGAAACGTCAGGGGTAAGGAGGATTCTGGCTAAACTGACCTAACATGATGCTAGCTGAGGACAGGCCAGGGTGGTCAGACAGCACCTGGGGGGTGGTGGAGGATGAGGAACCCAACCAGATATCGAAGGTGACCAGATATTAAGGGTGGGGGGGCGGTTCTTGCCAAACTGACTCAGCAGGATTTTTGCTAAAACTAGATTTTACAGGGAAGTGCACAGATGGACCTAGAAAGGTTCAGGAGCCCCACTGAAGTTTGGTCTTGCAGAGAATCTTTGTCAGTAGGGAGCGCAGTTGAGCGGTCAGTTATCCACACTGGTGGCAGGTGGTGGCACGATGCCCAGGTGCAGCAAGAGAGGCTCTGGGTGGTGGACCTTGGGCTCCACTGCAACACACCCCTGTCGTACAGATTCTTCTGCTGTGTGTTATATACGGAAAAAGTTAATGGGATGAGCTACAGCCACTGCCACTGTAGCTGGTCCCAAAGCAGCACCTGATCCTCCTGGTCTCCTTCCTCTACGATTCCTTCTACATTTCCCTCACCCTCAGCTGATACCTCTGTGGATCCAGGTGGCTTACCTGCTGGTGTGACCAGACCCTCATCAAAGTGGTCTGAGCCCCTAGAGACACTGCCCTTCTCAGGCTGTGGCTGTTGCATTTGTCCATTTACCTTCAAAACTGGGCAAACTTCACCCATGTGGTGGGCTCGGAATCTTCACAGGACTTATTTCCTGCCTTCTTGAGTACATGTATCTTACCAAGACCTCCCTTATACTTGCCACCTCTTGCTCATCTGGTCTGATTAACATGATGTCATCAATACAGGGCACCAGTGTGATGACCCTGAAATGTCTAGACAGTCAGGGCACTTTGGCTGAGTGCTGATGCTTGTCTGGAGTATGTTTCATTCCTCTCCATGGGGCAAGACTGTGAATGTGTACTGGTGTCCACTCCCAGTGAATGCAAATTGCTTCTCAGTCTCTTTCCTCATAGGGATCAAAAAGACGCATTCACAAGATCACTGGCAACATGCCATGTGCCTGAGGCCAAGTTAGCCTGCTCTAATTAAGATCCTAATTCTGACCCTGCAGCTACTACCAAAGTGGTAACTACCAAAGTTACCACTTTGCAGGAGTCCTCTGCCATCCTGTAGGATGCGTCTAGCCTCTGGAGGAGCCCGATAAGATGATTACATAGAGACATGGACAGGGATCACTGCCTCAGCCGTTAGGTCTCTAAGGGTGGCACAGTCTCTGCTGTCCCCCGCCCCCCAGGGATGCAATATTATTTTTGATTAACCATGTTGGCTGTTGGGAGGGGACAATTTTGAACACTTCCACTTGATCTTCCCCACGACACTAGCTCTTGCTTCACAAAGCAAGGAACCAATGTGAATGTTCAGTGAACTACCAAGTATGCCCATTCAAATTACACATTTGGGGACTGAGGAAGTGACCACTAGGTTTGTCTGTGGGCCCAGAGGAACCACAATGAGCCACATTTGATTTGTTACCTGGTTCCTACAAACTCCCAAACTATCAGGGGAACATGGTGACACTTCAGGTTTCAGACATCAATGATAACTTAGATCCTGTATCCATCAGTCCTTGAAATATTTGGATATCTCCCTTTCCCCAGGGTAGAATTACCTGAGTAAATGGCCACAGGTCTCTTTGGAAAAGGACTGGGGACATCATTGCCATATGCATTTGCCATAGTGTTTCAGGACCTTCCTCCTGAGGACTCATCCCTTCTCTCAGTCATTGTGTTCTGAGTTTGAAAACGGGATTAGGTCTGGAAACTGACCAGGGATGTTGACTTTTGATTGAAGTAGTGGCCTCAGCCTCCTGATCCTTGATTGAGTTTGCTTGTAGATTGGGCAATATCCTCCTTGTCTGTCCATCTGTCTTGCCGTAAGTATGCCTCATTTTATTAACCATCTCCACAGCTCTACATGGGTCACCCCTAGGATGATCAACCAGCTTCGTTTGCCAGGGACTATCCCTGT
Source organism: Lepilemur ruficaudatus (assembly GCA_963574885.1). NCBI lineage: Eukaryota > Metazoa > Chordata > Mammalia > Primates > Lepilemuridae > Lepilemur > Lepilemur ruficaudatus. The sequence continues at coordinate 5,083 of CAUYRT010092931.1, read as the reverse complement.
TTTAACAATGAACATCCTGCATCCCTAGAAATCCCTCAGCCCTGGGCAAACTGGGATGGTTTGTCACCCCCCAGACTCCTTAAGATATACTACTACCTTGCCAACTTATTATAATAATTGCATCTATCTTGCTTCTATTGGTAAAGCACCTGGTCTTTATTATTTTAGGATTCTCTCATCCCCAGAAGCCCAGTTTAGTTACTGTATCTCCTACTGTTAGCCGTGGTCTTGAAATGAGGGCTACTACTGAGCTTTTCAAAAATTCCAGCAACCCTAGCATTTATCATTTTGCTAAATAGAGTTTCCTCTTTTCAGAAGGTTTTCTGGCCTTAAAAGTATATCCATTCTAACATGCCCATTTCTCTGAGACTTTGATTCTCTCTTCCAAAACTAAATGCCACGTGGCACCAAATGTCATGGTGACCCGGCATTTCCATCACTTGGTGTTGGCTAGTGCTTTCTCCAAGTCTTCAAGGGCCATGGTATGGGTAATTAGCACCATCTCTTGCAGTCCTTGCCAGGATGTTATGTTCTGCATTATGATAGAGTACTCTAATGCTGATAAGCACTGCCTTGTCCAACGTGATATTCTGAGCCTCTGGATCCAGCCCCCTCAGGATCCAACCCCATGCCCTCTTGCTTCTGCTAGTACATGTTGACTGTATTCCATTCCTCCCTTAGTGGACCCAGCACTTCCCTGTCCAAGTTACGTTTTGACTTAACCCTAATAGCTCCTGGTCTAGTGCCAGGAGGGAGGTGGAAGAAGATCCAGGGAGTGAGTTACAAGGCAGAGGCCTCTGGGTCATCTTGTGAGTGAGGGGAGGAGAACCTCTAACAGGGAGGAGTGGGCTACTTCTGTAGGCCCAGGGAGTCCCAGGTTATCTAGGGGCGTTGGTGTAGATATCCCCATCCCAACTTAGGGTTCCATTCTTTCTCATTAGAGCCTGACTTTGCCACAGCAGACCTGTCCTATTTGGGAGTTTAACATTCTTGAGAGGTTGGCTACTCTTATGATTAAATCCTGGTCATTATCCTCTGACTCTATCTTCTCCCCTGGCTGCAAGAGTTTCTTGTGTGCTGGCAAGAGGCTCTCTGGCTTTCACACTTAGCCTTTAATTCCTGATAAAACACTTTCAGTCTTTTATCATTTTTTTTCTTTTCTTTTCTAAAGGACCTATCTTCTCCAACAATAGCCATTCAATTCTGTTTTGTTTATATACTATGTCCACATGCTTCTCAGCCTGATGTGTTGGTCCCCACCTGGTGGTCCATCCCAATTCTCCACTGGGGACAGTTTTAACAATGGCATTGTCACACATGTGCCAGGGCTGTCATTGCCCCACTCCCCACCAGCGATGGAGTTCTCAGAGTCTGTTTCCAGATATCATTTCTCAGACTATTCCTGGCACCTCCCATGGTGGGTTGGGTTCCTGGGGAAGCAGACTCTGAGATGGAAACTCATCATCTGTATTAATAACTTCAGAAGGGAAGGAAGGAGGATTGGGCAGAAGGAGAAGGTGGCTTGTATGTTATAGTCACAACAAAGGCCTCGGCAGGTCCCATGGGGATCTGTGGAGCTGGGATGGCTCTGCCTTGGGGCAGAGGGGAGCAAGCATTTACATCCCTGCCCCCAGGAAGGGGGCATAGTATCGAGTCAGGCAACCCTTTCTCGGGGGAAGAGGGGCCACAACACTCCCAGCGTCTCTGGGAGTGAGGCCTCAGTCCCAGAAGGGGAATCTGGGCAACACATCACAGCACTGTGTTGTCTGAATATGCCAAAGATGAGAGATGGCAATAATGAGGACACTTATGAAATTTAGAACTTGAAGCAGTTTTTCGTTGCATTCACTTGAACTAATGCATATTTGGTCACTGTGGACATAAAAGTGAAAAAGTCACATCTCAGCTCTGGAGATGCTTCTGGTTTGGTGGGAGAGACTGGCAATAAAAAGTCCAAAAGTCAATAATTCGGGGCTTGCTGGCCCTACTCTCTCATTTTATAGAAAAGGACACTGAGTCTCAACGATGCAACATGACTTACACTTCATGCAAAATGAGTATGAACCAGGTATGACCCAGGACCCCAGCTGCCTGATTCTTAGGCTGGGGCCTGCAACTCTACTCCACATTGTCCCTGTTGGTTTGCTTTGATATTGTTCCAGGTCAGTCATGATTACACGTGCAAACAAAAGAAAATAATTAAAGGCAGAATATGGAGGATTCTTCATTGCAATTGAGGAAAACTCAATTATTGGCCTAGATTTTCTATGTGTGTTCTTATCATTGATTTCATTTGGATTCCCCTAATGGGGAATCTAATCTAATGATCCATTTGGAGTTATTTTCTACCATTTTACTCAAAGCTGAATAACTTTACTGGACTGGAAGATTGAGTTCAACCTGCTGACTTTCAAAATTTGTTTCATTCTGAATACTTGGGTAGGGAAGTCTAACTCTTGCCAGCATGGATGTTGAAACCCACCTCTTGTTAGGAGAATTGGTCAGAACCATCTCTTTGTTAGGTGAGAATTACCTGGAGCAGGAGTTTCCTGATAATCTTGGCTGTCATCTTGGAGAAGTGAGGTCATGGAACATTGGGGGTGTGAGAGAGTTAGGCACTATGGGCAATGATAGCTTCAGAGAATTTTCTGGATTGAGGTAGCAAGGTCAGAAAAATGCCTCCAGGGAAGTGCACGTTCATGCATGTGTTGGCAGCACTTCAGAACAGTCTAGGTGGTCGGAGGGAGCCCTGGAAAGTCCCACCTCATAAAGCAGAAGGCTGATGTGCTAAGTCAGGCTGACGTTGGCCACACCAATCTGCTGCCGAGGTTTGGTTTGGGGTGAATCACCCCTACGGCTAGAATAATCAACCAGAGCAAATTCACCGGCTGGTTGTTCTGTCCTCATCTGCATTTTGCCAGCGTGGACAGAGTCCAGGCTCCCTTCTCACCACGCATGAGCTTTCTAGTCACCAACATCTCCACTTCTCAAGGGCCTTGAAGCAGCTGGAACACAAACCTTTGCTTTTCTCCCAAGACACTGGATCTCCTACCATAACCACTCAACAGGCCTGAAATCCCACAAGTGATTTCCCTTTCTTCAAGCTGTTGATTTCTTCTGCCCTATCCTTGCTTCAGCCCCCAAAATTTCTTACACTTCTCCCCAGGTTTCATCAATATTTTAATTGAGTGCCAAGAATCTAAAAGTAAAAGCTTCCCCATTTTAGCATTTTAGGCTTTATTTTTTTTACTTATGGTCCAAAATTTATATATAATATATATTTATGTAATGCATTACATATTTAAATATATAAATTACATATCATCATTATAAATATAGTATATATAAACTATACTTTACATTATAGATTCTAGTATAAATATGTATTATATGTAAATACATATATAAAATATATGTACATATTACAAATATATGAATACATATGTAAATATAGATATGAATAAACATGTACTATATTTACACAATATATATTACAAATTTATTTAGGAGCCAGTGTCAGCACTCAATTAAACTCACCCACTAAGTCCCACCCAAGATGTCATTTCCTGCTCTGTAAAGATGCCCCCAACTTCCCCAGATTGAGGTATTCTCCCTTGTGTATACTCACTGCATCTTACATGCACTGTCAGTGAACACTTACCATGTAGTCTGAATTATTTCCCTACCTTCCCAACTGAACTCAGCTCCTTCCAACAACTGATCACATTAATCAGAATATCCTTAGCGTCCAATCTAGTCTTCAGCGTGCTAATGATACTCAATAAATGTTTGTTGAATGAATGAAATTAGAACACCGTCTGGTTCATAGAAAATGTTAAGGAAATATGTGTTAAATAAAAGAGAAGAAACAAATTAATGAGCACAGCTTAGGGCAGGAAGTGGATCAGTCCCTCCCAAATATTTGCAGGGCTTGGACAACAAAACAAATTAAGGCCCACTTACTGTATGTCTAAATAATTAAAGATTAAAAAAAAAAGCTAACTAACAAACTCTTAAATAAAATGTTCTCTCCTCCTGCCTTGACAAATACATCTTCATAACAAAAAGTACAAAGTTGCATAAACAGTTATGTATATTGTGTGACTAAAAGTAGGCAAAATACCAAAGATATCCAACTCTAGTATTGCAAATGAGTAGTCTGTTGACAGGTTGATGATGTTGGGATAAATAATAAAATAAAGATATATGCATAATTCATAAATTATTATGTATCTAGTCCATACCATTTATTTTTCTTGCCATCATTTCAGCAAAAGCACTGGGAGTTTTTGTTATAATCAAGTTTTTTGCATAATTTATGTTCTGTTGACAGTAATGCTAGATTACATAACCTTTCTTGGATCACTGAAGTTTTTAGATCTCTTTATAAAGAAATTAATTTCAACTTGGAGAATCACAAATATACAAGCTCACATGTACTAAAATATTAAGAGTAGCACTTTATTACCATTAGAGGTTTATAGTGACAAAAGTAGAAACAAATGGCCCATCTCTATGGGAATGGTTGAATAATTTTGGCACAGCAGTACAATATTACGCAGCCACTTAAGAAATAAACAGGAGCCACGTGAGTTAACTTGGAGGAATTTCCATGAGATAATTCTGAGAAAATCATGTGTCAAGCATGTATAATCCACTGCTTTTCTATAACAGACAATGCCAAGAACCTGTGTGTGTGTATGTATGTATGTTTTACATATTTATATATTATTTATTTGAAAAGGAAGAAAAATATGGAAGGAATCATACTGATTGTTACCTTGGATGTTCCATGAGTGTGGGGAAGAGGGCGGCAGCAGTGGTGAGGCACGTGTAAAGGAGAATCGTATATCAAAAGAAAGCATAAAGGCCGGGCATGGTGGCTCACGCCTGTAATCCTAGCACTCTGGGAGGCCAAGGCGGGTGGATAGCTCAAGGTCACGAGTTCAAGACCAGCCTGAGCAAAAGCGAGACCCCGTCTCTACTATAAATAGAAAGAAATTAATTGGACAACTAAAAATATATGTGTAAAAAATTAGCCGGGCATGGTGGCGCATGCCTGTAGTCCCAGCTACTTGGGAGG
>CAUYRT010092930.1:0-55915 GCA_963574885.1 Lepilemur ruficaudatus | reverse complement strand
AAACCATTAGTAGTTAAGTTTTTGAGGAGTCAAAATTTATATGTGGATTTTCAACTGCACAGGGAGTGGGGGGGTTAGTACCCCTAACCCTGTCATCATTCAAGGATCAGCTGTATACATTTTTTTAAACCGTTACCAAAGGAATTGCAGCTTTCATGACACTCTACTCCTGAATACTTCATCCTATCCTTCAAAAAATTAAAGCATTTCTCCTCTATAACCATTATCATATCTAATAAAGGTAATAATTCCCAAATATAATATCATGCTCAATCCATATTCAAATTTTAACAATTACACACTCCAAATGTTTTCTTTGCTTTTTGAAACCAGAATCTGATTATTGCATTATGCTTTAATCTACAGTAGCCTCCCACACACCCCACCCCCTTATTTCTTCATGATATTGTCTGGTTGAAGACATCAGTGCAGTTGACATGCAAAATGTCTTATTTTAAGGATTTTTGTCAGATTGTTTCCTTTCGGTGTCATTTCACCTGTTCCTCTGTCCCTGTATTTTCTGTAAACTGGAAGTTAAGTGTAAAGGTTTGGTGAAACTTGAGTTAGAATGGTTTTGGCAAGAATGCCACAGGAGATGCTTGTGTGTACAGCCTCCCACACCCAGTCCTTGACCATTGGTCTTGTGCCTCTGCTCCCTGTCCATAAATGCTCACAGCTCCCTAGCTCACTGTCCCATGCCTCGCTTGACGTGGCTACTCATAGTCCCATGCTGCCATGCCTGTTTGTGCTTTATACAGAAGTAATCTTTCCCTTGTAAGCATGGTCTACAGTCATAGGCACGGAAGATACAGCCCTTATGTAATCCCCTTCTCTCGAGCGTGGGCAGGACTGATACTAGCACTAGCTTCTAACTAGTAGAATATCGCAAGGGTAATGTGATGCCACTCCCATGATTATGTTACATAAAATACTAACTTACATCTTGCCAGCAGGTTCTCCCTCTTCATGACTTTGGTGAAGCAAACTGCCATGTTGGAGAGGGGCAAGGGACTAAGGGTGGCCACCACCTTACAGGCAGCAAGGAATGAGGCCCTCGGTCTACCAGCCCTCAAGGACCTGAAGCCTCTCAAGAGCTACTGACATGAGCTTGGAAGTGGATTCTTTTTCATTTGAGCCTTTAACCGAGACCCTGGTCCTGTCTAACATCTTGGTTATAGCCCATGAGAGACCCTGAGCCAGTTCACTCAGCTAAGTTGCACGTGGATCTCAACCCACAGAAACTTTGAGAAAATAAGTGTGTTTTAAGCTAATAAATTTTGGGATAATTTGTTACATAGCAATAGCTAATACATCCCACATATCTCAATTCCATATTCCAAGCCAAACCAATTCTTTAAGAAACAGCCTACATATCTTAGTTTGCTTAGTACCCTAAAGCTCTGAGTTCCTGCTGAGTCCTATTGTCAGAACCACAAAATTTACTATTTAATACCACTAATATTGTCTCTCCAAGTAGACCTTATGTTCTCTGCATGCAGGAACCACATTTAAATATTGTATCTCCCACATTCTGACACATGATGTAGCATATATGGGAGGTACTCACTGAACACTTGTTAATTATAGTTTTAATTATTATATTTAACAACCTGTAATAATATACAGTCACTATAATCCTGACTTACCAAATGTTCACAGCTATATCAATGTCTATAATTAAATGTGTCTATTATAAGGAGATATATTTGGCCCTGCAAAAGAGAACAGTATTATCTGAGATTTCCTTTTATTTTTTTGAGCAAACAATACAAATGAAGTAGTTAGTAACAATGATGTTTTCCAGATGTTCCCTAGATAAGACAATGAAAATATAAACAAGAATCTCTTCTTATCTTTTCCTGACAAAATTCTAATAAGGTCAGCCTTTAACCAACTGGCCCTTTTCCAAACTCACATATTTTTCTCCCTAAGTTTAGTACGCTGGCACAAGCAAGACTTGAAGAAGTCCATCTATGGGTAAATGCACTTTAGGGTCCTGTATTTGTCAGTGTTTCCCAGAGAAACAGAACCAATAGGAAATATATATGTGTGTATGTAAGTGTATATATATTTTATATATATGTGTACATGTGTGTGCGTACATATATATATATAGAGAGAGAAAGATGGAGATACATGCAAAGAGATGTATTCACTCATTCAGCTATGGAGGCTGAGAAGTTCCACCATCTGCCATCTGCAGCTGAAGACTTGGAAATGCCAGTGGTGTAGTTCAAAGTCCTGAGCACTGAGACCTGGGAGCTGTCTGTGTAGATTCCAGACAGGGTCTGAAGGCTTGAGAACCAGAAGTACTGAGAGCAGAACATCACTGTCCCAGCTCAAGCAATCAGGCAGAGTGAATTCAACCCTTTTTCACTTTTTTGTCCTATTTAGGCCCTCAGTGAATTGAGCAGTGCCCACCACACTGGGAAGGGCCATCTGCTTTACCTACTCCACCAGTTCAAATATTAATCTTTTCCAGACACCCTCACAGACATACTGAGAAATAATGTTTAAACAGATATCTGGGCACCCCATGGCCCAGTCAAGCAGACATAAATTAACCATCATGAGTCTACCCCTTGTCAACTTGGTACCCAGAGGCATTATCAAACCATATTTATTCTCCAAATAAGGAAAATAACAAGGTCATGATTCCACCTAACATGATAGAACCATACTGTGTATAGGCAAAAAATTCCTGAAACTAGGTAATTTATTTAAAAAACAAAACGTTTATTTTCTCAGAGTTCTGGAGGCTGGGAAGTCCAAGATCAGGGTGCCAGCAGGCTTGGTGTCTGGTGAGGGCTGCCCTCTGCTTCATAGATGGCACCTTGTTGCTGCATTCTCCAGAGGGTAGGAACACTGTGTCCTCATGTGGCAGAAGGCAGAAGGAAGGAGGGCCAAAAGCTGTATGAAGCCTCTTTTACAAGGACCTAATCCCATTCATGAGGAAGTTGCTCTCAAAGCCTAATCATCTCTTACAGGCCTCACCTCTTAATACCATCACATTGATCATCAAGCTTCAACACTAAATTTTGGAGGGACACATTCAAACCATAGCAGTAGTCCTTCCTGGATTGGTTTGTTGTAGTTTTCCATTGACTTAATCACAGGATGTGGTAACACGAAGAGATGCCCTAAGGTGTCTACTGTATTCTCAACACATTCTTCCTAACCTATACTGTGGAACAGTAGTCCAATTTCCCCTTGGTAATCAGAATTAACCACCCCAGCCAACACTGTAACTCCCTTCTTGGCATATTGATTCAGAGGCATGAGGAACCCAAAGTGGCTGGGTTGCAGTCTTAACTTTCCATCCAATTGAATCATTGTTTGTGTCCTCCCTCTGAAACTAAGACTCTAGGCCAGCAGAGCATAAAGTCACAGGATTGGGAAGTAAAACATTTGCTAGTGAGTCAGTAGGGATAACAGTGAGTGTTGCCACTCCCATCTCCAGCCTTTGATTTCTGTGATCATGAATCCTGGCCATGGAAGAAGCAGCACCACATATTGGATGCTGATTCAAAGCAGATACTGCCCCCTGGAGAACATTTCCCAGACCTGCCAAGTATTGCCACCTAACTGGCACTGTAACTGAGTCTTCAAAAGGCCATTCCACTGTTCTATCAAAACACCTGCTTCAGGGTGGTGGGGAACAGGGTAAGACGAGTGAATTTCATAAGCATGAACCTACTGCTGCACTTCTTTTGCTGTGAGGTGAGTTTTTTGATCAGAAGCAATGCTGCTGGGTGGTAGTGAATGAGACATTCTGCAACTCCACAAATGGTAGTTATGGTATCTTTGCAAAAGCATTGTGTGTGGGAAAGGCAAATTTGTATTCAAAGTAAGTTTCTGGTCCAGTAAGGCCAAAACTCTGTCCCTTTCATGATGGAAGAGGTCCAATGTAATCAATCTCCCACTACGTACCTGGCTGATCACCCCAAGGAGTGGTGCCATATCTGGGGCTCAGTGTTGGTCTCAGCTGCTGGCAGACCACATCAGTGGTCCACCTAGTGAGGGGAAGTCCAATGTCACTGAGCCCACGCACACCCTCCATCCCTGCCACTATGGCCACTTTGTCCATGAGCCCATTGGGCGATGACAGGGGTGGCTGGGGAAAGAGGCTGACTGGTGTCCGCAGAATGGGTCATCCTATCCACTTGGTTATTAAGATCTTCTTCTGCCAAGGTCACCCCTTGGTGAACATTCACATGTGTCATTAAAGCACACTGAAAATGCATGGAAGAGAAGAACCAAGGTGAGCAAACACAACAGACTTGGAAGGAGACAGAAATGATAAAGGGAGCCATGTGTGCCTGCCTGTCTTTTGTCAATCAGGCATCACCAACACTTCCCTTGATAGCCTTTGCATTGCAAAAGAGCCAGGAACCACATTTCCCAGAACCTCCTTCCTTGGGTGGTTCTGAAATAGTGTCTACCCACAAAAGACACTTGCAAGACATTAGGAAGACAGAAGAGAGACCATTATTCAGAGGTGATGCTTATAATGGAACATACAGCTAGATGTTTAGTTAAGGATATCTTCCCAGGTTACTATACAAAACCACTCATCTACTTCTGCTGAGCAAAAGTTGTTGGGAGCTTCCAAAGATTCATGAGAATTGCAGCAACTTTCGAGGAATCTCCCAAGAATCACCCACTTTGGGGTATCAGACTAAAGTTTTTATTGGATAAATACTTCACTCACTTTTATTCCCCCACCTTTTAATAGTTATAAAAGCCCCTAATTCTTCATATTGAAACCCTTAATACAAATACACAATGAAAACTAAAAAAAAAAAAAATAGAGTGGCTTTAGAATAATCTGAAAAAAATCATAATCAATATGAATTGTCAGCCTGATCCTTAGAAAGGATCCTTAGAAAGATTCAAGTGCATGCTGCAGCAATAAAATAAGAATGAGCTGCTATGAAAAGGGAGGTATCAGAGCAAAATTGTATTTTTGTTATATTTAAAGTTATACGTATGTATGATCATTAAAATGGAAGGTTTCATTTGAAAGTTTGAATTATTGATTGAACATAGATAAAGATGGAATTGTGGTCTGAAAGGCAAAATCTAGGAAATTAGAAATGAGAGAAAACTTTTAAGGGACCTACAAGATATAGAGAAGTCAAACAAATCTATTAAATTCTTTGAAGAAGAGAATAAAGTCTATAGCTAGATGGAAAATAATAGAAAAACAATAATTATGAAATAAAATTTCCTAGAAATTAACAAAAACTCAAGTTTTGAGATTTAAAGAACCCTCCAAGTGCCAAGCAGAAAGACGTAAAAGATGCACATGTAGGAGAAACAGCTAACATCAAAATAAAAAATAAAAAGTGGGGGAAAAACATGAACAGAGTTTTTTCAAAAGAATATAGACAAATGTCCAACAAACGTGAAAAAAATTCTCAACATTACTAATCATCAGGGAATGCAAATTAAAATCACAATGAGATACCACCTTACCCCTATCAGAATGGCCATTAGTTAAAAAAAAAAAATCAAAAAACAATAGATGTTGGTGTGGATGCAGTGAAAAAGGAGCACTTTTTTTGTTGGTGGAACTGTAAATTAGTACAACTGCTTTGGAAAACAGTATGGAGATTCCTCAAAGAACCAAAAGTAGACCTACCATTCGATTCATCAATCCCACTACTGGGTATCTATCCAAAAGAAAAAAAGTCATTAGATCAAAAAGACACCTGTACCCGAATGTTTATAGCAGTACAATTCACAATTGCCAATACATGGAATCAGCCTAAGTGCCCATCAGTTGATGAGTGGATAAAGAAAATGTGGTATATGTATATACCATAGAGTACTATGCATCCATAAAAAGAAATGAAATAATGTCATTTGCAGAAACTTGGATGGAACTGGAGACCATTATCCTAAATGAAATATCTCAGGAATGGAAAAACAAACACCACATGTTCTCACCAAGTGGGAACTAAACGATGGGTGCTCAGGTCATAAAGTGGTGTAAAGGACATCGGAAACTAAGAAGGGAGGAGGAAGCAGGGAGGAAGGGGGGAGGGATAAGAACTTATCTATCGGGTACAATGAACACTGTCCTGGTGGCAGGACACCAAAAGCCCTGATTTTGGCATTATACAATTCATCCATGTAAAAAAAAATGCTTGTATCCCCTTAATATTTTGAAAAAAAATTTTTTTTTAAAAAGTAGAAGCATGAAAAAAAAAAAAAGTAGAAGCATAAGTTGTTTTTTTTTTAAAAGGTAATCTGGACCTACAGTTCCCAATTATTTCAGTGAAATATAAAACAAAGAGGTTAAAAAAAAAAAAAAAGGAATGAGGATATTTAAAAAAACAAAAATAACACCACTAGTGAGTTTGTCTTGAAAGATAAGGGAGTAAGCATAAATATATGGATTCTCAAAATTATAAAAGGCACATATTGGCATAAGTGGCAGTGTTGAAATTGAGAATATAGCAAATTTAAAAAACAAATACTTCTTCATTAGCGATTAGGAGAAAGCAGAATAAAACAAGAAAGAGAAAACATTTATTCATCTATCATTTTGGCAAATATTTATTTTTATAATCTTCAGTTTTGGTAAGGGCAAAGGGAAATACACTCTTGTAGAAGTGTAAATTTATAAGCTGTTTGGAAGAGCATTTACCAACATCTTTCAAATATTCAAATGACATGCACCTTCAATAAGCAATTTCCCTTCCAAGAACATTTTTGACAGAAATATTTGCACCTATTCACATTGAGCAGTGTAATATTACTCAAAAATAACAAACAAACAAAGAAAGAGAACCTATATGCTTTCAATTCGAGAAATGACTGAGTGAAATGTTGTTGACTATCCACACCATGGAATCTTCTGCCACATTTTGGAGCAGAGGTTGGGAAGTTTTTCTTGAAAAGTGCCAGGTAGTAAATATTTTAGATTGAGAGGTCTTATTATCTCTGTTGTAACTACTCAAGCGTGCCAATGTGATACAAAAGCAGTCGTAGACAATACTTAAATGAAGTAAGGTGGCAGTGTTTCAATCAAACTTCATTTACAAAAGAGGTGCCTGGCTGCATTTGACTCAAGGGCCACAGACTGTCTAGCCTTAATTAAAGGACTGTGTTAGATCTACATGTACTGATATGAAACTGTCTCCATGAGGCATTAGTTTAAAAAAATAAGTTAGAAAACAAGGTATTCTATGATGTTACTTACGTTTGAAAATGATATGTGAACTTGTACACATATATAGTTGATTATTGTTATTCCAGTAGCTGTGTTCTAGAAAGTGAACTAGCCATTTGCCCTTAGGGGAAGTACAGAGTGAGGTTCCTACAAGCCTCTGGTCACAAAATTTTTGTCAACCAATCAATATGTAACTTTGTTTGCCAGTTCAAAGACACCTTATTTAATACATATTGTTGATTCATTAACCTTGAATTCATGGGTGACAGTGATAACACTCATACATGAATGAAGTTTCTCTAACACAGGTATTTTCTCCATAAGACACATCACAGCTTTCCTGCACGTAGCAGCACGAGGCAGCCCATCGGTACTGTGTTTGGGGACCATTGTAAACAGCAAAATCACCAGCAAATGCACATGATTGCAAAAAACGTGGCACTAAATAGACTGCAAAAAGGACACACGTTTACTGTATAAGAGCTGAAACAAGAAGGCAGAGCGTCTCCTTGTTCAACCTCAGCTGTGAATATGCGTGCTGACTCAAATTTTTTGCCTCTGTGCACACGTCCAGGAAGGAACAGAGAAGTATTGATTTGGGTGCTACAAATAAATATTAGTGAATGGGTGGATATGCAAATATAGAATCCACAATGAGGATCAACTGTATACGTTTGTAACTGTAGGAAAAAAACTTTAATAAAAACACCGGAAACAGAAGAAAAAGGGAATTGGATAACGTGGAGGGGACTTTCAGTTCTTATCATCAACTATTCTGTAGTGTTTTCATTTTTCATGGACCCGTATCAGTTGTGTAGTATTCAAAGCAGTTTAAAAACTAATAAAAGGTAATTGAAATATGGCATACTGGTCAAAATATTTGAAAGGTAGCGTAGAAAATAATTTTAAAAATTCAACAAGTACCCTAGTGTTCATCAACTGATGAGTGGCTAAGCAAAATGTAGTATACCCATAAAATTGAAACTTTTTCAACAATAAAAAGAAATGAAGTACTGATACATGCTCTAGCTTATGTGAACCTTGATGACATTTTGCTAAGTGAAATAAGCTGTTCATAACAGAACCACATATTGTATGATTCTATTTTTTGAAATTCCAGACAAATCCATACAGACAGAAAATAGATTAGCAGTCACCTGGAGCTAAGGTTTTGGGACAATGGGAAGTGATGATCGGGAAAAGGTTTTCTTTGAAGGGACACAAATGTTTTAAAGTTAGATTGTGGTGATGGTATGTTCACAACCCTGTGAGTATACTAAAAACCATTATATTATACACTTTAAATGAGTCAATTGTGTGGTATGTAAATTATATCTTAAAGCTGTGTTTTCTTAAATTTCAGTCAGTTATTTTCCTCCAATTCAAATTTCACTTTTTGCATATTTTCCTCTTAGAAACCTCTGTGTTCTTTTCTCCAATTTTGTTTTCTTTTTTACCTGCCTAATTAAGAGGGAGCGTTTGAAAGATTCTGAAAAGTCATATGCTGGAAAGGGAGTTGTTACCATGACAACAGTGTTGATGGTGATTTTTAGTTTCTACTTTGCGCCCCCCTCTTTTTTTGATTATACAAGTTTCCTACAATGGGTTTTTAAAATTATAAACATATTAATCTTGTAGTGGAAAGAAGAGAGCCTTCTTGGCATCACTTTTATAATACTTTTCAGCTTTCTTACTATTCTGCTTTGCTTACCCACGTACGAGAGGAAACACTTCCTTCTACCCTCTTAGGTTTTGTGACTGCCCTAAGAATTAAACAGACACAGACAGATTAATAGGAGAAAACCATACAAATTTATTTAACATTTTTGCATGTACATGGGAGTCTTCAGAAGGAAAATGAAGACCTCAAGAGGCCATCAGGCCCAAAGGCTTATTATACATTTTTTACACAAAGATTGATAAATTGTGGGCACGTGACAAGACAAAAGGCTTGGGGGAGAAGCTGCAGATTACGGGACAGTGACCGGGAAATACGAGAGGGAAACTAATGGGAGATAAAAATTATTTTTGTAGGTTTGTTTGTACAGGTCCATTCCACTAGACTCCCAGTCTGCGGTGACAAGAATGTTCTCTTCCTGGTACACGGAACCTTTCTCTTGGGAAATTTCATGACCTGCTTTTTGGTAGAAAGGGGGAGTCCGAAAGCCCTTCCTGCATCTGCTTCTCACGTGCCCTCAGCTGAAAGTAATCAAGGTGCAGCGGCCGCGCGTTTGGGCGGCGGTTCTGAGCCCCGTCACCCGGCACTCCCACGTGGCCCTGGCGCGGAGCTGCCCTCGTCGCCGTCGCAGCACCTACCCGTGCGCGGCAGTCTTTCGATCTGCTCCGTTACGCGGGCATGGGTTTCTCTTCTGCAAGAGTCAGACGGTCCGCCCGCCAGGCTGCTCCGCGGTCTGGGCGCTCGCTTCTGCCGCGCGGGCACAGCTGTGAGCACGCGCACGCGACGGCCGCGCTCCCCAATTCCGCGCTTCCCAGTTAGGGGAATGCAACTGGGCTGGCTTGCAGCGCGTGGGTCGGCTTTCCCCGGGGGCAGTCCGCAGGAAAGGAGACCTGAAAAGCAAGCAGGGCAGCAAACTGAGATGCTGCTAGGAAGCCGGAAGGTCGGAGGGATGCCAGGCGCCGCTGGCCTGCTCCCCAGAGCTTCGCGGGAGGACTGCTGGGACTTGGGTCTTGCAGACGGTGGCTTTTCTCTCTTCTCCCCGCCTCCCGAGTCCCCAGCCCCCTCTGGTACACGTGTTCACATCGTGCTATATGCCAGGGGCACTTACTGCTGGTTGATACCATCCATCACCCCCTGAGCCTTCAGACTAAGAGAGAATTGCGCTGTGGCTAGACCCCGAGTAAGCACGCTTGACGCACGTGTCCACAAGAAATCTACAGCGACTATTGGGCCCTCCCTTGGAAGCATTGCATGGGTAGATTACAAAGGTCTTCTTCCCTATTTTTTTACTGTGGTAAAAGAAACATAACATAAAGTTTACCATCTTAACCATTTTGAATGAACAGTTCAGTGGTATTAAGCATATGCGCCTTGTGCAACCGTTACCACCATTGATCTCCAGAATTCTCTTCATCTTGTAAAACTCCATTCCTGGTACGCGTAACTTCCCATCCCCTCTCTCCCCTGGAAACCGCCATTCTGCTTTCTGTCTCTATGATTTTGTCTAAGTACCTTACACAAGTGGAGTCATACAGTATTTGTCTTTCTGTGACTGTCTTATTTTACTTGGTGTAATGTCCTCAAGGTTCCCCCAAGTCTTAGCATGTGTCACAATGTCCTTTGGGAATCCTAGTGATGGGATTGCTGAATCAAATATTAGTTCTACTTTTAGTTCTTTGAGGTATCTCCATGTTACTTTCCGTAGAGGTTTTACTAGTTTGCAGTCCTACCAACAGTGTATGAGTGTCCTATTGCTCCACATCCACACAAAAATTTGTCGTTTTGGGACTTTTTGATAAAAGCCATTCTCCTTGGAGTTAAGTGCTATCCCCTTGTGATTTGGATTTGCATTTCCCTGATGATTAGAGATATTGAGGCTTTTTTCATATGTTTATTGGCCATTAGTCTATCTTCCGTTGAAAAGTTTCTGTCTATGTCCTTTGCCCACTTTTTAATGGGGTTGGTTGATTTTTTTCTTGCTAATTTTCCTGAGTTCTATATAGATTCTAGTTATCAGCCCTTTATTGGATGTGTAGCATGTGAATATTTTCTCCCACTCTGTAGGTTGTCTGTTTCGTGTCGTAATAGTTTCCTTGGCTGTGCAGAAGATTTTTAATTTGATCGGGTCCCATTTATTTATTTTTGTTGATGTTGTGATAGCTTTTGGGGTCTGCTTCATAAATTCTTTCCCTAGGCCCATGTCTATAAGAGTTTTTCCAATGCTTTCATCTAGAATTCTTGTGGCTTCATGTCTTAGGTTTAAGTCTGTTCTCCATCATGAACTGACTTTTGTGAGAGGTGAGAGGTGCAGATTCTGTTTCAGTCTTCTACATGTGGCTATCCAATTTTCCTAGCACCATTTATTGAATAAGGATTCTTTTCCCTAGTGTGTGTTTTTTGTCTGCTTTGCCAAAGATTAGATGGCTATATGAGGATGGTTTTATATCTGGGTTCTCAGTTCTGTTCCATTAGTCTATGTCTCTGTCTTGTGCCAATACCATCATGTTTTAGTTACTATAGGCTTATAGGATAGCTTGAAGTCTGGTAAATTGATGCCTCCCAATTTATTCTTTTCGCTTGAGGTTGCTTTTGCCATGCAGGGTCTTCTCTGGTTCCATACAAAGCATAGAATTATTTTTCCTAGATCTGCAAAAAATGATGTTGGTATTTTAATAGGGATTGCATTGAATCTGTAGATCACTTTGAGCAATATAGAAATTTTAACAATGTTGATTCTGCCAATCCGTGAGCATGGTATAGTTTCTTGTCTATTTACATCATCTGCTATTTCCTTCCTCAGTGTTTCATAATTATCCCTGTAGGGGTCCTTCACATCCTTTGTTAAATGTATTCCTAGGCATATTTTCTTTGTTGCTATTGTGAAAGATGTTGAATCTTTGACTTGGTTCTTAGTTTAACTGTTGTTGGCATATAGGAATCCTATTGATTTGTGTTCTTTGATTTGTAACCTGAGATTTTCTGAATTTGTTTATCAATTTCAAGAGTCTCATGGAAGAATCTTTGGAGTTTTCTAGATATAAGATCATATCATCAGCAAAGAGCAATAGTTTGACCTCTTCTGCCCCTACCCTCAATTTCCTTCTCTTGTCTGATTGCTATGGCTAGAACTTCCAGCACTATGTTCAATAGAATTGGTGATAGAGGGCAACCTTGTCTGGTTCCAGTTCTAAGTGGGAAATGCTTTCTATTTTTCCCCATTCAGTATGATGTTGGCTGTCAGTTTGTCATATATGGCTTTCATCATTTTGAGGTAAGTCCTTTCTGTGCCTACTTTGTTAAGCATTCTTATCATAAAAGGGTGCTGAATTTTGTTGAATGTTTTTTCTTTGTCTATTGAAAGGATCATATGGTCTTTGTTTTTACTTCTATTTATGTGTTGAATTACATTTTTTGATTTGCATAAGTTGAACCATCCCTGTATCTCTGGCATGCAGCTCAGTTGGTTGTGATGGATTATTTTTTTTGTGAAACACCTGAATTCAGTTTGGTAGGATTTTATTGAGAATTTTTGCATATATATTCATAAGGGATATTGGTCTGTAGTTTCCTTTTTTTGTTGAGTCCTTTCCTGGTTTTGGTATCAGGGTGATGTTGGCTTCATAAAATGTGTTGGGGAGAATTCCTTTCTTCTCAAATTTGTGGAATAATTTCTGTAAGATAGGCACCAGTTCTTTGTAAGTCTGGTAAAATTTGGGTGTGAAGCCATCTGGTCCAGGACTTTTTTTTTTTTTTTTTTTTTTGGAAGGTTTTGTATTGCTGCTTTGATTTCAGTACTTGATATTGGTCTGTTCTGGAATTCTGTTTCTGTCTGATTGAGCCTGGGGAGGCTGTGTGTTCATAAGAGTTTGTCCATTTCCTCCACGTTTTCAAGTGTATGTGCATAAAGATTTTTATAGTATTCAGAGATGATATTTTGTATTTCCATGGTGTCAGTTGTAGTTTCTCCTTTTTATTAGAATTTATTAGAGTCTTTTCTTTTCTGCTTCCAGTTAATCTACTGAGAGACATGTAAATTTTATTTATTTATTTTTTTCTTCCGAAAATTTTATTGGGGGAAAACTACAAAACATTTATAGTACAATGTTTACAGTCACAATTTAGAAGCAACTTTTTGTTTTATTAATCTTACATGTAGTTTTTTTGTTATTGATTTCATTTAGTTCTTCTCTGATCTTTGTTATTTCTTTTCTTCTGCTGGGTTTGGGATCAATTTGCTCATCCTTTTCCAGTTCTTTGAGACTATTCATTAGATCGTTGATTTGTGATCTTTCTGCCTTTTGGATATAGGCATTTATGGATATAAATTTCCCTCTCAGGAGTGCTGTAGCTGTGTCCCACAGATTTTGATAACTTATGTCCCCTTTATGATTTAGCTCAAAGAATCTTTTGATTTCCATATTAATTTCCTCCTTGACCCAATAATCTTTAAGCAGTAAGTTGTTTAGTTTCCATGACTTTGGGTAGAGGTGAGTGTTTTTGTTGCAGTTGATTTCTTATTTTATTCCACTGTGGTCTGAGAAGATGCACGGTATAATTTACTTTTTTTTTTTTTTATATTTGTGGTAACATGTTTTGTGGCCAAGGATATGGTCAATCTTAGAGAATGAGCTAATGAGAAAAATGTATATTCAGTGATTTTGGGGTAAAATGTTCTATAAATGTCTGTCAGGCCCTTTTGTTCTAGAGTTCTGTTTAAGTCCATTGTTTCTTTGTTTATTTTCTGTTTGGAGGATCTATCCTATTCTGTCAGAAGAGTGTTGAGGTCACTGGCTATTGTGGTGCTGTTCTTGATCATTTTGTTTAGATTAAGTAGGATTTACTTGAGTGCAGCTGAGTTAGGTGCATAAATATTTAGAATTGTTACATCTTCTTGTTGAATTGTTCCCTTTAACGTTATATAAAGACTATCTTTGTCTTTCATTACTTTTATTGATTTCAAGACTAAGTTATCTGAAATGAGAACTGCTACACCAGCTTTCTTTTTGTTTCCATTTGTGTGAAATATTGTTTTCCATCCTTTCACCTTGAGTCCGAATGAATCCTTATGGATTAGCTATGTTTCCCGAGGGCAGAAGATACTTGGTTTGTGCATATTTATCCATTCAGCCAGCCTATGTCTCTTCAGTGTGCAGTTCAACACATTCACATTTATTGAAGGAATTGATAAGTGAAGCAGATTTTTTTTTCATCCTGTTGAGTTTAACTTTGTTGCTTTATTTTCTCTTTTGAGCCATTGTGGTATCTGGTCTTTGACGTTTAGCTTTTGGATAATTTTACGCTGATGAATGTCTGTTGTTAACACTATTCTGAGTACTTTCTGGAGAGCAGGTGTTGTGTTGACAAATTCCCTCAGTGTTTGCTTCTCTGAGAAAGTCTTTAGTTCTCCTTCATATATGAAACTTAGTTTTACAGGATACAAAATTCTAGGCTGGGCATTATTCTGTTTTAGAAGAGTGAGAATGGGACCCCAGTTCCTTCTGGCTTGTAAGGTCTCAGTTGAGAAGTCTCCAGTTAATCTGATGGGTTTTCCGTTTTAGGTTACCTGCTGCTTTTGCCTTATGGCTCTTAAGAGGGCCTCTTTCATGTTTATGTTGGCCGGTCTGATGACTATGTGTTGTGATGATTTCCTCTTTGCGATGAATCTCCCGTGAGTCCTTTGAGCTTCTTGTACCTGGATATCTAGATTTCTAGCAAGGCCAGCAAAATTTTCCTCCATTATTCCCTCAAATAGATTATCCAACCCTTGTGTATTTTCTTCTTCACCTTCAGGTTTGTCTATGATTTTTATGTTAAGCCTCTTCACATAATCCCATATTTCTTATAGGCCTTGCTCTTTTCTTGTATTTCTCTGCTCTGTCTTGGTGACTGAGTTGTTTAATTGAAAAGTGTTGTCTTCAATCCCTGAGATTCTTTCTTCTGCTTGACTTACCCTATTCTCGAGGTTTTCCACTGCGTTTTGTAATTCCTTGAATAAATTCTTCATTTCCAGAAGTCCTATTTGATGTTTCTTTAATACTTCAATTTCTTTAATGAATTTTCATTTGTTTCCTGGATTTTTTGGAGGGGGTTGTTTCTTTGTGTTGGGTTTCCATTTTATCTTGCATTTCATTGAATTTTCTTACAATCCATATTCAAAATTCTTCACTTGTTATTTCAGTGTTCTGATTTTGGTTGCTGATTTTTGGTTTGCTAGAGAGCTGGTGTTCCTTTTGGGGGGGGTACTTTCAGTTTGATTCTTCATACTTCCATAGTTCTTTCTTCATACTTCCATAGTTCGTTCACTGATTCCTTCCCATCGGGAGCATCTGTTGATTCTTACCTTTGGATTTTTTTTTTACCTTTTGGATAACACCCAGTTTAGTATCTGAGCCAGTGGGTGGTGCTTGTGGGTGAGAATCGACCACATCCTGTATGATGAGTCAGTAAATGCAGTAAAAGGGCAAGCAAATTGACCTCCCTGTCAGTAGTTGGCACTTGCCAGAAGAAACAAACTGCATACAAAATGATTTTTGGAGGGGGGTCTTGCAATCAGCTGTAATTCCTCTGGAGAAGCGCTCTAATGCCCCAGTGGTAGGTGGGGCCCTGGAACTTCCAAGTGTGTCTTTATTCTCCACCTCAGCAGAGGCAGGTAGGGGAGTGAGACTGGGTGGTGCTGGGTTTGTTGAGCCTGCCCTCAAGCTCTATAAATGCTTTTAACAGGGGTCAAGTTCTGTTCTCTGCCTTGGACAAAGCTGCCAGAGAGGGGCTAAAGTGGCCTCACTCAACTAGAAAATCTGCATGTGGAGGTGGGTCTATCTGAGAATGTTAATCAGTCAGTCTCAAGCAGTCCTCTCTCCTTTCCACCCTCCTCTATTCTGTGGTTTCACCCAGGCCTCTGTGATACTGGTTGGGAGATTCTCTGCTCAGGATCCCAGCCTGAGCTGGGAACATGGTCCTCCCATGGAAGGAGGGGTGCCCCACAAGCACTCCACAGCTAAGGCCCACTCTGCACTCTCACCCCTGATCTGCTCCTGTAGGCACCCACACCTGATGAGACTAATTCACAAATATCTCCTCTGTGACCCCGGGCAATGCCATCAAGACTTGGGTATACAGGATCTGGCCTACAGCCCTGTCCCCTGGGTCGCAGAGATCTTTCCCTATCCATGCCAGGGGGATGAATGCTGGTCCCAAGTCACCCATGGGGTGCCCAAGGTGGTTCAATGTCTCTCCACCTTGGGGTTTGTCCCACACTGCTGGAGTCATCAGGCAAGCAGCACCAGGAAGGACTGGCAGGTGGGGAGCTCATAATCTGAAATTCCTCAGTCCACTGTAGGACCGCAAAAAGAAAGATCCAAGCCCCATTCCCTGTGGATGCTTTTGTATGGTGGCTAAATTGTCTCTCTCAGCAGCCACAGGTGGGAGAAGGGAAGGGGAGAATAAAGGTCTAGGTGGAGGTAGGTCTGCACACTGGTCATCTCTGACCCTCTCTTCAAGAAGCAGTCCTCCCAGAATGACCAAGCTCTGGAGTCCTGAAGCTCTCCTGGGACCCGCTGGACCCCTGTGGCTCCTGCACACTGTGCAAGAGTTGGGAAATGTCTGTGTGGGGATGAGGAAGACAGAACCTGAAGGTTTGCTGCCTCCCAGGGAGGACAAAAGTGCCCAGTGGGTAGAGAAGCAATATGGCATTTACCCTCTGGCTAGGTTCTGTGGGGTGAGAGGCAGCCCAGGGGGGAGCTGGGAGCCTAGTGCCCTGTCTGCAAGAAGCTCTCCACTCACTGACAGCAGCAGTCTCTGGGCTGGTGTTGGCAGGTCTCCCAGCAGCTCAGGAGCCCACCAACAGTCTGAGATATAAGGGAGGGGAATTTTAATGGCTCCACCTACCCTTGTCACTGGTCTCCAAGCCTCTCGGGGCTTCATCCCCACTGATGCCTTTCTCCTTCCAGTTCTGCTCTGCGAGTTCTTCCTTTGGAGTCTCCCATAGGTTCAGGCACCGTTCCTTCTTATCCTCATCTGTTCTATGTTTATCTGTCTGTTTGGTTTCCTCTTCTTGCAGAGATATCCTGGCTGGTGTTGTATCTCATTCACCATCTTGCCTCCCTCTTGCTGTTATGGATTAGATATTTGTGTGCCCCCAGATTTCATATGCTGAAGCCCTAACCCTAAATGTGGTGGTATTTGGAGCTGGGGCCTTTGGGAGGTAATTAGGTTTAGATGAGGTCATGAGTGTGGGGCTCCCATGATGGAATTAGTCCCCATATATACCCATATATATACTGTTCTCTCCATGCACAGAAACCAAAGAAAGACCATGTGAGCACACAGTGAGAAGTCTGTGGTCTCAAGCCAGGAAGTGGGACCTCGCCAGGAATGAAATCTGTCACCTTATCTTGGACTTCTCAGTTTCCAGAACTGTGAGAAATTAAGCTGCCCAGTCTACAGTATTCTGATACAGCAGCCTGAGCTGACTGAGACACATGGCATTCTCCTTGTGTATGTGTCTGTCTCTAGATTCCTCCTTTTCATGGGGATACAGTCTTACTGGATTAAGGCCCACTCTGGGATCTTATTTTAACTTGGTTGCATCTATGAAGATCTTGTCTCCAAACAGGGTCACATTCTGAGGTACTGGGAGTTAGGACTTCAACATAGGAATTTTCAGGGGACACAGTTCAGTCCAGAACACTCTGTCATCATGTATGAATTACCTCAACTTTCCTCCAAGAATTTTGAACTTTCTATAATTTTATTCACCCAATAGAGGACATTTGGAATTTGTTTGCCCAACAAACACTGCCCATCCCTAATGGTTGCTGATATCCTTTTGGAGAATTACTTCTCCCCCATTGCCTGTGAGTGGCATTCGAATACACCACCTGCTTCTCTCAAAGCCAAAGCAGATGCTTCTCCCCATGGCCAATGCCAGCATGGTCTGGGGGAGGGGCCTGGGCACTAAGTTCATCTGATGGGCGCTCTGTCCACAAGCTTCAGACACAATGGCAGAAGTGACGATTGGGGGTGATGCATTGCAGCATCCGACTGATCCTGTTCTAGAACTCATGCAGTGATTCTGATTGCAGGCCGTATGGAACTCCACTGGTTTCCACTGATTTCCAAGTCTGGTCCTCCAAGCTCCTGTCCCCTCCCCTACATCCTTCATCCCTGACTGCCACCACGTCACAATCTCACCCATTGTCTATTATAGAGAAAAGGGGACAGGAAAGTTATGGGAGTGTGAAGGAGACAGAAATAATAAAAGAAAAAGAAGCAGGAACTGTGGAGAAGAAAATAAGGATTGATAAGTCAAGGAAATGCAAGGAAGTGGAGAAATGTAGTCACACACAAGACAGAGTCTGAGCAAAATAAATTCAACAACAACATTTGTGGCTATGATGAGACAGGAAAAAAATTCTTATTTATGATCCCCTCACAAGCTCCTTTCTAAGAAGGATGTATCCTAAAAATGCATTTTTGTTTTAGGAGTTCAGCTGGTGCATGTGAGGAGGAGAAGCAGAACAGGGGTTAAATTACTCTACGACCAGGAAGGCAGGGTGGCTGGGAGGCTGGAGGAAGTCCAAAGTTCTTTTTACTTAAGGAAACCTGAGTTTATTTCTGTTCTTTCCAAAATATAAGCCCTAAATAACATATAAATGAATACCATTAATAGGGCAAATGTATGTGGCAAGTTAAAGATGGCCACAAATCCTTCTATGCTTCTCCTGCACATCTGAGGTCTCTTTCCCTCCCCTGGGATCTGGGCTGGCCTGTGACTGCTTTGACCAATGGAGCGTGGCCCATGCGAAGCAAGATGAGTTTCAGGCTTGGCCTGTAAGACTGGTAGCTCTGAGCTTGCTCTCTTGGAGCCCTGAGCAGCCATGTAAGGAGTCTGACTTCTCTATGACAATGGTGCTGTGAGTTTTCCAAGCTATGCGGAAGACACCCTGGAGAGTAAGACACTATGTGAAAAGGAAGGACAAGGAAGACCAAGGCATGTGAGTAAAGAAGCCGTCTTGGGAGTAAATATGCCAGCCCCAGCCACTTTTATTGACCCTGTGTGGCTCAGAGACAAACTTCCCAAATTCCTGACCCACAAAATCATGAGAAGAATGAAATGATTGTTTTGTAATCAAATGGCTGTTTTTAGTCGCTAAGTTTTTTGGTATTTAGTTACATAGCGCTAAGTAACCAGAAGAAAGTAAAAGATTCTTGGGAAAAGAGGAAGGTGAGATGGAATGGGAAACCATGACACTCTGACCCAAATTTTGGCATGGGAACAGAATAGCCGATGACATTCTGTTGCAGAATTCACATCCCCAGGATAAACCCCACTTAGTTGTGATGTATTATTCTTTTTATATTTGTAGGCTATTTTGTAGGATTGTATCTATAGGATCTAAAATACTGTTCAGAATATTTTGCATCTAGCTCATTAAGGATATTGGTCTATAGTTTTGTTTTCTTGTAATGTCTTTGTCTTATTTTAGTATCAGGTAATGCTGGCCTCATAAATTGAGCAAAGAAGTATGTCCTCTTTTTCAATTTTATGGAAGACTGTATGTAGAATTGTTATTTATTCCATAAACACTTTGTAGAATTCACCTGTCAAGACATCTGAGTGTGCTATTTTCTTTGGGAAGACATTTTTAACTACAATTACAATTTCCTTCATAGATATAGGGTTATTATATTTATCCATTTCTTCCAGAATGAGCTTTAGTAGTTTGTGTCTTTTAAGGAGTTACCTGATACATCAAAGTTGTTGAAATTATTGGCATAAAGTTGTTCAGAATATCCGTTATTATCCTTTTAATGTTTGTATAGTCTGGATTGAAACACTGCTTTCATTTCTGTAATTCATGCTCTGGCTAGAGATTCATCAATTTTATTTGATCTTCTCAAAGATTTGGTTTTACTGATTTTCTATTTCATTGAATTCCTCTCTGATCTTTGATATTTTCCTCCTACTTACTTTGAGTTTAATTTACTCTCTTTTTTCGTGTTTCTTATGGTCAGAGCTAAGGCCATTGATTTCTGTGCTGTTAATTTCCCTTTAAATACTGTTTCAGCAGCATCCTCACAAATTTTGGCCTGTGGTGTTTTCATTTGCATTCAATTTAAGATACTTTCTAAGTTGTCTTTTTATTTCTTTTCAATTCCTTAGCTAACTTAGCAGTGTGTTATTCAGTTTTCGAGTATCTTGGGGATTCTCCAGATATCTTACTGTTATTGATATCTAATTTAATTCCACTGTGGTCAGAGAACATACTTTGTGAGACCTTTTAATCCTTTTAAATTTATTAAGGCTTATTTTATGGTACAGGATATAGACTACCTTCATAACTCCCTTGTGTACTTGAAAAGAATGTTGCATGGAGCGTTCCACAAATATCGAACAGATCAAATTGAATAATGATGTTTTTAAAGTCTTCTATATCCTTACTGATTTTCTATCTAATTATTCTATCGATTATTGAAAGAGGGGTATTGAAAACTCTAGCTATAATTATGAGTTGTGTTTTTCTCCTTTCAGTTTTTGTAGCATTTATTTCAGAGTTCTGTTATCAGGTGCATAAATGTTTAGAATTTAGAAATGTTAGAATTGTCATGTCCTTTTGATAAATTGATACTTTTATTATTAGGAAATGGTCTTTGTCATTGGTAATATTTTTGGCTCTAAAATTTACTTTGTCTGATGTTAATATAGCCATTTCAGTTTTCTCTTGACTAGTGTTGGCATGGTATATCTTTATCTTTTTACTTTTTACTGATTGTGTCTTTTAATTTAAAGTGCATTTCTTGTGAGCAACATGTAATTGGGTCTTGCTTTTTTATTCAACCTGATAATCTCTGGCTTTTAATTATTGTATTTAGCCAATTAGACTTAATGTGATTATTAATTTGATTACATTTGAGTCAATCATCTTGCTCTTTGCTTTCAGTTTGTCTCATCTGTTCTTTTATTTCTGTTTTTCTCTTTTTCTATCTTCTTTTGCATTAACTGGATATATTTTATGATTCCATTTTATCTGTTTCATTAGATAATGAAATGTTTTATTATTTTAGTGGTTGCTTTGGGATTTATAGTATACACCTTTAACTCTTTGCACCTTACTTTAAAGTATTATTATGCCACTTCATGTATAGAATGAGAACCTTATAAGACTATATTCCCATTTTTCCCTTCCTGGCCTTTATGCTATTATTGTCATAGATTTTTCCTCTACATATGTTATAAACCCCACAAACTATTGCCATGTCACATGGTCTCAGAGCCCAGACTGCCTGAGCCAAAATCTATTCTATTAATGTGCATATTAAACTGCCTCAACAAAATAAAACAAGAAAACAAATAAAAATGAATAAGCACAAACTTTGTGCTCAAATTTAAGCTTTGATGATCCTCAGCTATGAAAGGTTACGTGGTTAAACATAAGGTGGGATCTTGGCTAAAATGCAACACAATCAGGAAATTGAACTGCATGTTATTATGGATTCTTGATGGTTTCAACAATGTGTATTCTAAAATAGCTGCTGGAATGAACTTGACAGATTTACAGAGTAATAGTACTATAAATATTTCTTCATGTGGAATGTAAAATGCATAATGTAATATATAGCTTTGTGTTCTATTATTAATAATTGATTATACATATGGTCCTTATAGTATACTAGGTATCATTCTAAGTGCTATACAAATATTTATTTAATATTACCTCATTGTAAAGTAGTCTATTTACAACAGGGTAGTGAGAATTGCTATATACGGCAATTCAGGAAATGTTTCACTTAACAGTATAACCCATTTTGAGGATGGTATACTTCCTGTTACACTATTTTGTTATGTTGGTTAGATCAGGAGTTACCAAGAAGGATTTAGTTTCCATCCCATGGGAATACTAAATTTCTTTCTCTTCTTAAAAAGAAAAGCACTTTGTTTCTTATTATTTCAACAAGTTCTCAATTTTACTGTTTCAAATAGCCCCAATAAATTTTAGTTGTTACTGTTCATATCATTTTTATGATATGGCATCAGACTCTCAAATAAATCCTGACAGGAGCAGGGTTGAAATTCTTGACACAATGCATCGTTTGCATAATCTGTGCCCCCTAAGAGATGTATAAGTCATTCATTCTTGTGTAGTAGGTTAGAGGGAGTTCACATGTGTTCCAGCTGAGGAAATCTGAGCACATCTGTGGCATGTCAGAGCCCTGGTTGAGGAGGAAAAGAGTACTTTAGGTGGTGGTCCCATGGCTGGGGGTGCAGACTCCAAAGGATGGGAGTGGCACATCACTCCAAAAGGCCTAACAGAACAAATGAGTGGGCCAATTCAGTTGTCTCACCATTGAGGCTCCCAGGCTCTCTGCATGGGTGTGATGACTCACTGCCTCCTACTCACCATTAGGATGAGAAAGTCACACCATGCTCCCAGACAATGTCTTATGGAAGAGGAGAGAGAGAAAAGTTAAATCTAAAAAGGGGCCATTTGGACCAGCTCTATGAAGAGTTGAATATTGAGTAAATGCTCAATAAAAATTAGTAAAAGTATAGTTTTATAGATAATGATATGTGCTAGGAGAAAATACAACAGCAAGGGGATAGGAATGGTTCAGTTTGGGACTAGGGAGGTCAGAGGAGGCTCCCCTGAGGTGGTGACATTGAATGGATGCTGAAGGAGGCAAAGAAGCGTGCTACATGATCTCTTGGAGAAGAGCATTGCAGGCGGCAGGGGGCTGTGCCTAGCCTGCTGAGGAAGACTAAGGAAGTCAATATGGAAGGAGTAAGTGGGAAAGCGATAGGGAGTGTTGTAGAAGCACAGGGTACATGGGAACAGAGGACAGGTCATGTGGAGACTTCAGGTCACTGGAAAGATGTTTGCTTCTACTATAGATGGTGACAATTGGAGAAAGTTAGTGAGAGAAGAGAAAAGGATGTGAGTTGGATTTTACATGCATCATCCCAGATGCCATGTTATGACTAGACCTATCATAGCAAGGATAGAAGCAAAAAGAGCATGTAAGCGGCCACTACACGACCTCATCTGAGAAGTGATGGAGGTTCGGACCATGGTCAGGATCATAGAAATTTGTTGGTACAGGGTTGTTCGGAAGGTAAAGGCAACATATTTGCTGGTGGAGTTGATGTGGCATGTGAGAGAAAGAGAAGAGTCAGGGTGACTTCAAACTCTCTGGCCTGAGTTATGTTTACTGTGATGGAAAAGATTACAGGAAGAGCATGTTAGGGAAAAGAAACAGCAGGTATTTTTTTGACATTTCAAAATTTGATATGCCCCTCAAAATTCAAGTGGAAATGTTGAGTATGTCATTGGACATATGACATTAGAATTCAGGGCAGGGATCCAGACTGGAGATGTCCATTTGGGAGTGTCAGACTGCATACCACCACCACAGGAAGAAGACATTCCAGCAGTTACAAGTTGTGTTGGTGAGAGGATATAGAAAAGGGGATGGAAAAGGTGGCCATTATGATGAGAAGGAAACTAGGGGAGTGAGATGTTCAGAAGGCCAAGGAAAGGGGGGTTTCAAGGTGAGGGCCAAATGCTACTAACATGTCAAATAAGATGAGGACTTAAACTTGATCTTTGGATTTAGAAACATGAAGGTCATTGAAGACTTTGTAAGGAACAGCTTGTGTGGAGAGGTGGAGGTGAAATCCTGGTACAAGTGGTTCCAGGTCAGTGGAAATGCTGGAATAAGAGTGCTGAAGATGTTCTGCTCCAGAAAAGCAATGTTAAAACTGACAAAGTTGTCAGAATCAACTTTCTAAGAACTCTGGAAATTAACCAAAGGGTTGTAGCAATCCAGGGAGCATTTATGCAAAAACAAACAAACAAACAAAAAGCAGCCGAGTCTCAGACCAGTGAGCTTTGTGGTGCTTCAACATGCCCTTGTCCCATTTCCATCTCTCCAGCTTCACAGATGTGGGATAACCAGCAGACTGGCAGCCACCAGAAAGGGCAGGATGGAGGTGGCATTTCTGCAAAACCTCTTTCCAAGAGAACTGTAATTATTTGTCTTGCCTGGTGATTTTCTGGAAGATTCCACTTCAAAGGTCTTTGACCTAATTCAGAGCTTGTCTAGTGAGAAAACCCTTTTCCCAGAAGGAAATATTTCAAGGCAATTGTTTAGCTTGACAGCTACATGGTTGGGAAAAACAATAGGTTAACAGGAAAGCTTAAAAGGAAAAGCTGAAAATGCCCATATGGGCTTAGAAAAGCTCTGCCATATTCCAGAGAATCTGGAAGGCCATGCTGGGTGCATCAGGAAAGACCTGAGGAAATCCTAAGCTCTCACCTCTGATTGACCTTGAGGCTTTGTGTCAGCAGCAAGTGAAGGAAAAGACAACATTGTCAACTCCCTAGCTCATTGTGGAAGGCATGCCCCCGACATGCACATAGAGCCCCTTGGATAAGATTGGGAGACTGATTGGTTCCAGGTCTTCAAGGGAATTTCTGTTCAATCATTAGCTGACCACTAATCTAATCAAGCAGAGACTTCAGTGCCCACACACAACAAGAATACTGTCTTAGTCCATTTGGGATGCAATAATTGAATACCATAGACTGGTGGCTTATAGACAACAGAAATATATTTTGCAGAGGTCTCAGGGCTGGGAAGTCCTAACTCCTGGTACTGGCAGATCCAGTGTCTGGTGAGGGCTGCTTCCATGGCCATCTTCTTGGTGTGACCTCACATGCCAGAAGGGCAGAGGGAGTTCTCTGTGGCCTCTTTTATCAGGACATTGACCTCATTCATGAAGGCTCTGACCTCATGACCTAATCACCTCTCAAAGGCCTTACCTACAAATACCATAACTTTAGGTTTCAACATATGAATTTGCGGGGGGACATAACATTCATTCTAGAGCAAATACAGACAGCAGTAGTGCATACAAATTTTAAATCACACAACCACTAAAACAAGCAGCACCAAGGACAAACCCTGGAAAGGGAGAAAATTCTGATTTCTAGAATTGCCATATTATGTTATTTAAATGTCCAGTTTTAACAAAAAGTTAGGGAGCATTGAAAAAAACAAGAAAATATGACTCATACATGGGGAAAAAAAGCAATCAATAGAAAATGAGGATGCCCAGACATTACACCTACTAGACCAAAGACTTTAAATCAGTTGTTTTCAATATGTCTAAAGAACAAAGGAAACCATGTCTAAAGAAATAAAGGAAAGTATGAGAACAATGTCTTACTGAATAGAGAATGTGAATAAATACATATAACTTATAAAAAAGAAAATAGGTTCAAAACAGTACATGAAGAGATAAATTGGAACAGAAAGGGCAACTCTTTCATTGTTTGCTCTAAAATTGAGCATAAAAGTTTAGCTGACATAGGGTGTGGGGTCAAAGAGGGCTTTTTTAACAAGGAAGAAATAACAACACATTTGATTGATGATCAGATTAATCAAAAAATTGCAAATTGAAGTTGCAGGAGACAAAAGAGGACAATTGTGTCAAAGATCTTGAGCGGGTGAGAGCAGCTGAGCTTCAGTGACTTCTGCCTTGATTAGGTGCGAGGACAGCACACTCAAGAGGAGGAAAACAGCCACACTGGGAGAGTGCTGGACACATATTTTTCTCAGTGAAGTAAGAGGCAGTTTGCAGCTAAGAGTGGGGAGGCAGAATCCACGTAGGGGGCTTGTGGAGAAGGAGTGGAGAGCAAATCAATAGGGAAAAACTGTGGGGTTTCTGGCTAGTACTATGGGCCCGGTTGATCAGTGGTTAGTTGCTTAAAATGAGACCAGTCAGCAAGGTTGGGCGATTTCCAGCCTGTTGTGGCATAATGTACATGCACAGAGAGAAGACTGACATTGGATTTAACCAGGATTCCTCTCCCACAGCCATTCAAGAAGTGGCTATTCTTCCTCTCAAACCCTGCCACCCCTCCCTGGGCCTAGTGATGTCTGTCCTCCTTCCCTTTCATTGCTGCTTCCAGATCTTTTCCCGTCCAAAAACTCCAGCCTTGAGTCTCAAGCCATAAGTCTCTTCTATCTGCTATTCCTCCTTGCTACAGTCACTTCTTCACTTCTAGATCGCCTCCTCCTCCTTGAAGATTTTAACTCCTGGCTTACTGTCACTTGCTCCTGTCTTAATTCTTGATTTTTTTTTTTTTAAGAGACAGGGTCTTGTTCTCTTCTGTTGCCCAGGCTGTAGTGCAATGGCACAATAACAGCCCACTGTAGCCTCCAACTCCTGGGCTCAAGTGACCCTCCAGCCTCAGCCTCCCAAGTAGCTGGGACTACAGGGACATGCCACCATGCCTGGCTAATTTCTAAAAATTTTTTGTAGAGACAGGGTATCACCATGTTGCCCAAGCTGGTTGCAAACTCCTGGGCTCACACAATTCTCCCGCCTTGGCCTCTCAAAATGCTGGGAATTCTTGATGATTTTAATAAATTTGCATAAAAACCTTGAAATACCCTTGCCTTTAATTTCTTTGACCTCTTCTTTTCCAATTATCTTGTCCTTCACCCAATTTGAGTGTCTCCTTTCCATGGGATACCTTATACCTTGTGAATATCAACCCTTTTCCAATCTCAGTTTCAATCCACACTCTACAATCCACAAACTACAACTCGATGTCTCTCCGGTTCACTCCCTTCAACAATCCATCAATTCTTCAATCTTGTCAGTATCCATAAGCCATTGATCCTACCCAATATCACTCCATGCCCTCACTTTCCTCCTTACCCAGCTCAGATGCCATTATTATCACCACTCTCTTGTCTCTTTATCCCTTGTGTCCTAGCCAGGAAAAATGCCTGCTTGGAAGCCAAAGCATTGGCTCTTCCTAGGACATGGGGAGTGTACAACTTCTGGATGGTGAATGGACCCAGAATATCTCTTCTACTGGCCTGGGATTATGGCCTGGAGTGAGTCACCCATTCTTGGCCCTGAAGGAAAACAGAGCCATCTATTTACTCTAGAAACACTGCTTCTACATTGTGTGTTGAGGGAGGGTCAGAATTCCTGCTATCTCCATGTCTTAGAATCTCAAGATGAAGCACTAATGTAAAACTTGAATGGGCTGATGTACCACAGAGGGCCCTGGGTAAGGCAGCCTCAAACCCACCCATAGGATGCAAGCAGGGAAAAGCCATGGGAGGAAAACGTACAACCTCACAGAATAGAAATACGATACTAGAATGTTCTGCACATGAAAAGCAATATACAGGCATAACAAATGAGAATGTTGGTACTTGCAAATAGAGCAATGTAAGAAAGATATGAAATCAGTATGTCTGAAATGTTTAAATGTGTAGAGAAAGAACTAGTTCATAAAACAAAACATGACTCTGTGAAACAAAAATAGGCAGATATAGAAAGATGAAATCTTAGGAATAATAAATGTGGTCATAAAAATAAAAACTTATTTTACACATTTAATCATAAGGTTATCAGGGTTGAAAAGATAATTAGGGACTTTCCAGGTAGACTGAAGGAAGTCCCTGAAAACCCACAACAGAGAGGTGAGACCGAGACAATATGAAAGGTAAGTTATGAGGTGTGGATATTGCATGTGCACAAAGGTGTTTCCAGAAACATTCCAGGAATAGAGTCGTGAGAGGCAACAATAATGGCTAAGAAGTGTCCAGAAATTAAGATCAGAGCCTGAGACTGTAAAAGGCCTACCAAGCCTCCAGGAGAAGAAATAAAAATAAATTTATATTAGGAAACATTATAGCAAAACTGTAAAATCTCAAGGGTAAAGAGAAAATCCTAAAATCCACCAGAGAGAAATGACAAGTTACCTACGAAAGAATGGCCATCAGATTTACGCCAATTTCTCATCAGCAAAAATGCCAGTGAACAATGGAATCACATATTCATAGTGATTAGGGCATGTGATTATGAACCTCAAATTCCATATCTAATGAGACCATCATGTAAAATAAGGAGAAAAGGGAGATATGTTTGTTGTTAGATTGTTAGATCCTCACAAAAAGGCCTACCAAGGATATACTTTAGGAGGAAGAAAAGAAATGAGAGTCAAGAGTGGTGTGAAGCCAAGAAAGTAAGCAAACATGCCTGTAAATCTTAATACTTCCTTACCAAGTAATTGATTTTGAACAAACCAGTTAAAGAAATGGGCAAAGGACTTGAACAGACACTTCACCAAAGAGGATATGAGGTTGGCACATAAACACATGCAAAGATGTTCAACGTTATCAGATGTTAGAGAAATCCAAATCAGAACCACAATGAGATGCCACGACACACCTATTTGAATGGCTAAAATAAAAAATACTAACATACCAAGTGCTGATGAGCACATGGAGCAACTGGATCTCTCCTGCATTGCTGGTGGAAATGCAGAATGGTACAGCCACTCACGAAAACGATTTGGCTTTCTTACAAAATTATACATAAACTTATCATATGGCTCAGCAATCCCAGTGCCAGGTATTTACCCAAGTAAATCGAAGTCTTATGTTCCTAAATAAACCTGTACACAAGTACTCATAGAAACTCCATTCATAATCTTCAAACATGGGAAACAACCCAAACATCTTTCAACAGGTTAATGAATAAACAGACTCTGGTACATCCATAGAGTGGAACACTGTTCAGTGAATTGAAAAAAAAAGGCACTATTAATATGGTTACAACTGGGATGGATCTCAAAGGCATTATGCTGAGTGAAAGAAGCCATTTCTTCACTCAGAAATGTATGATTCCATTTATATGATATTTTCAACAAGACACATTATATAGGTGGAGGATCAGTGCTTGGCAGGGATTTAAGGTAGGAGGGTGTCTGACCATGAAGGGCAGCACAGGGAGTTTCCAGGTTGATGGGACCATTCTGAATCCTGATTGGAAAGATGATTGCAGGAATCTACACATGTGTTAAAATCCATAGACATGTACTTCAAAATAATAAAAGTCTATCTTACTGTACAGTAATTTAAAAATAAAATTCAAAAACACCTTAAGTACTGATTATTAAACTAATAAAAAGACAAAATATTTATTTCCCAAAAGCTAGGAATAAAATACCAGACAATACCATATGAGATGGAGTAGCTCAGAGCAGAGTTAAAATATAGTGAATTTCTAGTCTTAATCAAAAGAAAAGTCTACTTGATAACCTCAGGCTTAAATTTAAGTATGTATATTTTTTAAGGATAATCAATAAAAAGTATAAATATAATAAATAATTTTCAAACAAGTGAAGACAGTAAAAAATATTTTTAACTCAACAAGGAATAAAAAGGGGGAAATATAACTAAAGAACATAACAAATTGGATGCTTAAAATAAGTTGTTAAAAATAATTTCAGAAATATAAAAATACCTATTAACAGATCAATTTTATCTACAAAGAGATGGAGACAGTTGGATTGGATGTTAAAAATATAACAATATGGTGCGTGACAGACACACATTAAATATGGGGGGACACCAAAAGGACACTTAAAGCAAAACAGAAAGGTTGAAAATAAATGGACAAGGCAAATATTGTACTATAAAAACAAAGATGGAATAGTAATATTTATAGGATATAATTTAGGGTATAGAGCATAAAAATGGACAGTTGGCTTGTTTTATATAGTATCAATTAGGATTTCATGTGACTGCAGCAAAACCTAACAATGATCATTTCAACAAAAATAATTTATTTTAATAATATCAGTAGTCCATTGCCAGGCAGGTCATGCTGCCAGTAATCTCCCAGCCTTCTTTCTCTGTGTTCTGTCATCCTCATGGCTTCCTTGTGGTCCTACAACAACTGCCTTATGTCTAGCTTAGCTCCTGCACGCCAGACAGGAAGAAGAGTAAGGAAATGCCACAATATACATGTGGCCACTCCTGTATACAAGGGAAACGAGGAATTATAAATTTTAGCTGAGTACATTTCTAATCCAACCAAAATTAGGGTATTTTTGCTAAGAAATAAGAGGAGACTGTATGTGAGGTAAGTTACCATCATCAGTGTTTATCACACATAGTGCCAAACCAACTATAGTCTAACCAGATAAAAATATCATAAACTTATATGTACCTAACAACATCACTGAGAAATGCAAAAAGCAAAACCTGACATGATTATAGGGACAAATTTACAAAATCGCTATTACGGTGGGAATTTTTAAACAGTCTTTTTTAGACACTGATAAATCAAGTGGGCAAAAAATAAGTCAAAACAAAGAAAATTTGAATCAGCGCTCCTCAAAGTTTGGTCTTTGTGCAAGTGTCTTTGTGCAAGGAGCTCGTGCTGGAATTCCAATCAACTGTGCCACTAAGCCCACTGTTCAGTTCAGCTAGTAGAGTTTTACAGCAAGACTTTCTTGATGAAGAAAGCTGTGCATTGATTTACATTCTAGCACAAGCTTCAGGTCTTATCATACACCTGGTAAAGTGTTCACAGACCACCTACTTTGAGTAACATTGATTTAAATATCTTCAACCTAACAACAGGTTACGATTTTTTCCTAAGAGTTATTATATGTCAAGTACTCAATTAATCCTGACAAAAACACAAGGGCATATGAATAGAAGAGTCACATTTGAAGCCAGGTAAATTTTGAGGATTTTGCTGTTAAGCACTCCAGCAGCACAGTCCGTCAGCTCTGTTGTGGGTAACCTACATTACAGTGCCTGTCTTAGCCTCCAAACAAACAGCACCCTGGGACACACTGTGTGTTCTGCCAGTGTATGTGCAAATCTGAGCATGTGCAATTTACAGTTCTCATCACACAGAAAATGGTTAATTTTTTTATAAACTTGAATCTCATATTTCAATTTTATCTCACGTTAGTTTCATCACTTAGAGAAAAGCCAATTTATGAGGTTTATTTTCAGAAATACCTGGCCCTAGAGTAGAGGAACAAAGATTTTCTTGTCTTGTGCTTGACGGGGACCAGGCAAAGGTTTGGGTGAGGTCTCAGCCTGTGTTGTTCTTTTCTGGGGAATATTGAAGAATTCAGGGAAGACAGGACCTTAACATTCCACATACCATATCTGTGCTCAATTTTGTGCTTCTGCTTTTTGTGAATTGAGAGCAGACATAAATATAAGGAAAAGAAGGAAAAAACTTAGAATAATGGATTTAACTTGGCCTCGACCTTTACCCCAGTCTCTTTTCCTATTCCCCATAGACAGGCATGGTTAGCAGCTTAAATTGTGTCTTTGAAGTCCTTATTCTATGAAATTATATTATACACGTTGAGCATGGGATTAGTGTTTTTTTATTATTTTGCAAAATATCCTATCTATCATGGTTTCATTGCTCTGTAACTTGAGTCTTTTTTTTTTTTACTTAACAATATGTCTTGGAAGTCTACCTGTGTCAGTATGTATGGATCTATCTCATCCTTTTACACTGCTGCACTACTGTTTGTATCATAGCATATATATATACATATATATATATAAATGTGTGTATATATAAATATATATACACATATAAACAGTTCATCCAGACATTGTCCTATTGATAGATTTTCTGTTTTTGAGACAGGATCTTGCTCTGTCACTCTGTCATCATAGCTCACTGCAAGCTCAAACTCCTGGGCTCAAGATGTCCTCTTGCCTCAGCCTCCTGAGTAGCTGGGACTACAGGCATGCACCACTACACATGGCTAATTTTTCTATTTTTTGTAGAGATAGGGTCTCACTTTTGCTCTGTCTGGTCTGGAACTCCTGGCCTCAAGCAATCCTCCCTCCTCAGCCTCCCAAATTTCTGGGCTTACAGGCATGAGCCACTGCTCCCAGCCACCAATTGATTGATATTTAGGTAACTTCTAATTTTTTGTTATGAAAAACAATACTGCATGTAGTAGCTAGTGTCCAAAGGTGGCCCTCAGTAAAGTACACCTCCAGGTTTTCAAGTCCTATGTAGTTCCCTTTCACACAGAATCTGGGCTGATGCTGTGACTCACTTTAACCAATGAAATGCAGGTGAATTTGGAGTTGTAACAGTTCCAGGCCTAAGCCTAAAAAAAACCTGGCAGCTTTCACTTTTGTGGTCTTGGGAGCCAGCACCATGTAAGAAGTTCAATACCTTTCTGAAGAAAGAGGCCACATAGAGAGGCCTTAGAGAAGGAGATGTCTCACACTTCCTCTGGAGACAAAGACCACATGGAGGAGCACCAAGGTGCCAGATATGTGGGTGAAGAAGCTATCTTGGCTGTTTTAATCCAGTTGAATACCGTAATTTAGTAGAAGAACCATCCAGCTGAGCTCAGTCAACCCACAGAATCTTGAGGGATAGTCATCAATTGTTTCAAACTAACAAGGGTTTGGGTTTATTGTGTGGCATTAGGTAAGTGAAATCTTGCCATAAACATCCACATTTCCCTCCTTATCCTCTGGATATACAGAGAACTAAATGGCTAGATCACTGTGCAGGCACATCAAGTTTAACTCAGTCCTGTGAGTTAAACTCCAAAATGGCTGTGTATCACTTTATGTCCCCACCCACAATGATTAGGAGTACCAATTTCCCTTAAAATACCTGCCAGTTCAAAAATTGGATTTCTAGCCTGGTGTGGTGGTGCACGCCTGTAGTCCCAGATACTTGGGAGGCTGAGGCAGGAGAATTGCTTGATCCAAGAAGTTGGAAACCAGCTTGGGTAACAGCAAGACCCCAACTCAAAAAAGAAAAGAAGGAATTTCTTTTTGTTTCTTCTTTAATTTTTTTGAGACTCCTCCATTTAAGAGGTGGAGTCTCATTTCTCTCCTCTGGAGTGTTGGCTGGACTTAGTGATTTGCTTCCCTGTTTTTTTTAATATGAAGTGGGGAAGTGAGGAGGCTGTTCAGTTTCCTTTTTTTTTTTTTCTTTTGAGACAGAGTCTCACTCTGTCGCCTTGGGTAAAGTGCAGTGGCGTCATCATAACTCACTGCAACCTCAAACTCCAGGGCTCAAGTGATCCTCTTACCTCAGCCTCCCAAGTAGTTGGTACTACAGGGGTGTGCCACCACACCTGGCTAATTTTTCTGTTTTTTATAGAGATACGGTCTTGCTCTTGCTCAGGCTGGTCTCAAACTCCTGAGCGCAAGTGATCCTCCCACCTTGGCCTCTCAGAGTGCTAGGATTACAGGTGTGAGCCACCACACCTGGCCAAAAAAGGGAGTTTCACTTCATTTAGTATTTCCCTGATTACTAGCCAAATTAAGTACGTGTCGTTCATATATTTACTGGCCATTTGTGCTGACTTTCCTGTTAACTGCCTATTGGAGATGAGACAAACAGGCTTGTCCTCTGGGTTTCCGCTGCACTTCTTTTCTGATTTCCCTCCTGGGGCTGCTCAGTGTTTCAGTCTTCCAGTGGTTTGCAGCTGCTACCATCATTGCTATGCAACTCCCTGCAGCTGACAACTTCAAGATACTTATATACCTGTCCTGGCAAGGCCATTCCCATGTCTACGACAACCCTATTGTCACAAACTTAGGTGGGCATCATCTACGCCCTCTCAAAGCCCTAATAAAAACAGAGGGAAGCTGCATGTAGCCTGAGCACACTTCTTCATGGGGTTCTGAGAGAGGCAACATTGTGTAGTCACCCTGCCAAGGACCTTCTGTTCTGTGATGGGAATTATAACCCTAAATCTCTGTCTCACCATAACACCTCATCACCTGACAGTTGAGGATTGCCTAAGTCTCAAAGAGAATCATCACCTCTTATTCACATCAAAGTATTAGGATGGCCTCATTTGCATATCTGTAAGACTCAGGAAACCTTACAAGAAGTGCCATAGAGCCAGCACATACACCAATGACGTCTTGTGCCAGCACACCCAAGTTTGCTAAATATGAAGACTCCCAGTCCCTCTGAAGGGCTACCTATTCTTGCTCCACTTGCCTAAAGTTTGAAGAGCCCATTTTTTTATAAATGCTCTGGGTCCAATTCTGATGAATGTTCTCAGAGTGGATTCTGTTTAGGTATGGCCTAGGCCACTCCAGAGGGTGAGAACACCCATGTCTACCAGGCAATAAATGGACCATTACATGCATGTTACTGGAAATGAGGGAACCTCAACCTTGTTTCCGTGTGTGTGTGTGTGTGTGTGTGTGTGTGTGTGTAGTCTGGTTGAGATAATTTTATGTTAGACAATTTTTTATGTTTAATAATTTTATAAAAGTAGTAGTTTGAAGGGCTACTTCTGGTCTGTGTCCATCCATTACTTTGTATTAGTTTCCTGGGGCTGCATAATAAAGTACCACAAAACTGCGTGGCTGTTACAGCAGAAATCTATTGTCTCACAGTTCTGGAGGCCAGACGTCTGCAATGAAGGTGTTGGCAGGGTCCTGTTCCCTCTGAAGGTGTTAGGGAAGGACCTGTCCCAGGCATCTCCTCCAGCTTCTGGTGGTTCCTTGGCTTATGGCAGCACAACACCAAACTTCACACGGTGCTTTCCCTATCTGTACTTTCTCCCTCTCTACTTCTGTCTCACCCTCCAAATCTCCCCATTTTATAAAGAAAGCAATAAAATTAGATTAGGGCTCACTCTAGTGACTTTGTCTTAACTTGAGTGCATCTGCAAAAACTATTTGCAAAAAAGGTCACATTCACAGGTATTGGGGTTAGGACTTAACATCTTTTAGGGAACACGATTCAACCCATAAAACACATTAAAACCAGTGGAGTGGATGTAAGACAACTTGCTGTAGGCTTCCAGGCTTCCAGTAGCTTTCACTAGTGGAGCCACAATTTTCTGTATATTTCAGAGATTGTGTTATTAAGAGAGCAGCTGAATGTCTAAGCATTGTCCAGTAAAACTGGTGATTGTTAATCCATAGTGAATAAAGATTTAACATGTGCTCTTGAGACTGAAAAATAAACTACTTTAAAAAGGAATTTTAGAAGATATTATTGGCATGAAACGTTGTTGTCCTAAAGTTTTAGTGACATTAATATTTTAATCCAACAATCCTATAGTAGTAAGCATGGTGATACAAATACATCTTGGTTTTATTGTTTATTTTTATTTTTAACTACCCTATTAGGAAAAACCTTCTGGCCACGTGTGTGGTATGATGGGAAATATATAACTGGTCTTTGTGCCCACTTGGCACAGAGCCCTAAAACTCTTGGAAGTTCCTGAGTCATAGAGTGTTTGATAATGAGCCCGTTTAGACCAAACCTGAGTTTATGCTAATAAGATGGCTGGTGGCTGGGGGCATCTAGTTGGCTTCATGTTAGGATCTGGTCCCCAGAAAGACCAAACCTTGACTACAGGGTTGGAACTTTCATCCCTACTCCCTGACCTCTTTGGAGGGGAGAGCAGATGGAAATTGAATTTAATCACCAATTGCCAATGATTTAATCATTTGTGCCTATATGATGAAACCTTCATAAAACTCCTAAACTATGGGGTTTGAAGAGCTTCCAAACTGGCAAACTCATCAAGGTGCGGGGAGGGTAGCATGGAGAGGGCATGGAAGCTCTATTCCACTTAACTCCAGACCTTGCCCCATGCATCTCTCCTATTTGGCTGTTCCTGAGTTGTATCCTTCACAAAAACTGGTAATCACAAGTAAGGTGCGCTCCTGCTTTCTGCTAATTGTTCTAGCAAATAATCGAACTGAGGCAAAGGTTGTGGGAACCCCAGAATTTGTAGAAAGTCAGAGATGCAGGTAACCTGAGAATGAAATATTTGCAATGGCATTCAAAGGGGGGGTGTGAAATCTTGTGGTACTGTGCCCTTAAACCTGTTGAGTCTGCTCCTCACCCTGGGTAGTTAATGTGAGAATAAAATTAAATTGTGGGACACCCAGCTGGTTTTCGGAGAATCAGAGAATTGGTGTTGGCAAAGACACCACACATTTGGTGTCAGGGAAGGAAAAAACCTTTCAACATAATTAAGGAGATTAAGACTAGAGCTTCAACTAGCAGTGGGCTTCCCCTAGGTATTACTTGCCGGGTGGGGTCACCTTCCTACCAAATGACTGAGGAACTGCAAAGAGAAGTACAATTTCCCACCAGCCTCCTCTGCTGCCACCATTTCCTGACAAAAAAAAAAAAAATTGGAAATTTGAAATAAAGTTTCCTTATTATAACGACTACCGCATCCAAGCTTTGTGAGCTTCTAAAGTTTGTAGCTATTGGTGAAAACTGGAATTCTTGTTTTATTATCCCTGAATCTGAACTTTTGGAGACACAAAGCCTAGGTAGCTGAAATGGCTGTATGTAGGAATAAATGGCTTAACAAAAGCTTTTGTTTTGCTTTACAAAAACACTGTGGTTCTGGATGCATGTGTAATTTCATGATGAACCTACAAAAAGATTATTCAGTCAGGTGGGAAACTGCCTGCATTATTTGAAAAAGACTTGCTGTGATTAGAGAAAGGCAGCAGACTAGGAAACGAAAGAATGTATTTTAAATCAAGATTCAACACATCAGCTTTTTCTGCCTTCCACCTTCCCTCCCTTCCTTTTAGCCACAAATAAGCTGCTGGCACAGCTCAGGCCTTGTTGGGGATGCACCAGCCTCTTCCTTACGGAACTTCAGGTCAGTAGGGAAAATAGATTCCCGTCACGTGAGCTAGCAGAGTACAGGTACTCGTGTGACTGTGAGGGAGCCCGGGCTGCTGCCGGTTGAGGACGGCAGGGAAGACACCCAGGGAAAGCAACACCAAAAGGGTGTTGAGTCAAAGAGACTGGAGTGAAGGAAGCGAGGGAAAGCATGCGGCAGGCGGAAAGAACTTGCAAAAAGGCCGGTGGTGGAAGGAAGCTCAGTGCCTTTTGTGCTCCTGGGGAAATGAAAGCAGAGAGCAAGAAGAACACAGTACACGGAGCGAGGCTGGACCGGAAGGCGGGCGTCCGATCCTCAGGTATGTGTTCTAGGCGTCAAGCTTTCATCTAGGAACCGCAGCGCGCCGTTTGGCAGAGGCATCAAACCCAGAGCGTTGGGTTTGAAAAGATCTTCCGGTAACCGTATGGAGGGAAGATCGGAGCAGGTGGAAAGTACCGATGGGGAGAGTAGTTCAGGGGCTCTTCTCCAGGCAGAAGAGCCCCTTGGGCTGGGGCGGTGGTGGCGGAGATAGAGGGCAGCAGACGGTAGAACCAATAGGCCTTGGGGATGCGCTGGACGCCAGAGACGGAGGGGCTGAGAAGGGACGTGTGTCTGTCCTGTGGGACTACGCGGACCACGGTGCTGTGGAACGCACGCGGGAACGCAGGAAAAAGACGAGGTCTGAGGCAGGATTTGGGGTGAGAGCATGCAGATCTTGAGTTCGTGATTTGGATAACTCGAGTTTGAGGTGCTATCGGGTCAGCCACGTGGAAATGCCAAGGAGACAGTTGAAAATACAGGTCTGGCGGGCTGGGGAGCCGCCTGGTTGGAGGCACACGCTGAGGGGTTGCCCGGTGGCCGCAGGAGCAGTGAGCTTGGAAGAGATTTCCCACTGAGAGGGTGCGGAGTGAGACAAGGCAGTGGCTGAGGACCAAAGCCAGCGTAATAGCCAAGTGGAAGAGGCTGGGTTGAGAGGAAAACAAGGAGGAACATACAGAAATGGAAGTAAAACCAGGAACACTTGATGTCATACATGCCAAGGGGAAATGTGTTTGAC
The DNA here is from genome assembly GCA_963574885.1 of Lepilemur ruficaudatus. NCBI lineage: Eukaryota > Metazoa > Chordata > Mammalia > Primates > Lepilemuridae > Lepilemur > Lepilemur ruficaudatus. The sequence continues at coordinate 18,506 of CAUYRT010092930.1, read as the reverse complement.
GAGGGAATGGTATAAGATGAAATGCTGCATAGGCTAAGAGACAGAACAATATACCTTGCGTTCGGTAGTCTGGGGTCCTCACTGAGAAATGTTTATGTGGATGCAGGAGGGCCACACTGGCAAGAAGTGTGGAGTGAGGAAATGGAGCCATCTCGCTTGACAAGTTTGGCTATTTATCTTGTTTGCACTTGGATTTTTGCAGAGCTTGCTGATAGTAGGGCAGAAGGACATGATTCAGCTGGGGATTTTCCTAACTGAAAAGGTAACGAACAAGTAAAAATCCCACTGCAGGGTCTGTGCAAATTCCCTACAGGACACATGGGCAAAAAGGCCCTGAACTGCACTTGTCTACTTTCCCCACTAATGCCATACAGTTTGGTAGGGATCAAACACTCCATATTCTTGCAGAACTCTTAAAACTCAAAAACAAGAAGACATCCGAACCAATGAAAAAAATCAGTAAAAATTTGAATAGATATTTCACAAAATAAGATATACAAATTGCCAAAAACATGAGAGGAGATATACAACATGATTATTCATCAGGAAAATGCCAATTAAACCACACACCACTGTAACTACCCAGCTCTCAGGGCTGTTTCTCAGATATCCTGGGACGCCTCTGGCCTTGAAGCCTTCACACTGGCTCTTCACTCCACCTAGAACATTCTTCCCCAAATATCTGCATGGCTTTCCTCTTACAGCCTGTAAGGGGTGCCTGGCTTCTTCCTGTGGTTCTTGCTGGTACAAACCACGCTCATTTTCTCTCCCTCTTGCTTGTGTCAATCCTGAGGATCAGCATGGCTGTCTCCCAGGTAGGTAGTCGGGTAGTCAGCCTCCAGTGATTCCTATCTCCTGGTATACACATCTCTGTCTAGTTCCCTCCTACAACAAAGAGCGCTCAACTGCGTAACCAACAGGATCCTGCAGAAATGATGGTGCGTGACTTTCAAGGCTAGGTTATAAAAGATATTGTGGTTTCTACCTGGCTTTCTTTTGGGGGAAGCTAGCAGCTATATTGTGAGGATGCTCAAGAAGACCATGTGGCTAGAAACTGCGGCTTCCTGCCCATACCCAGCACATTGTCAAGTATGTGAGTAATCTGCCTTGTGAGAATCCTCCAGTCCCTGTCAAGCCTTCAGGTGATGGAAGCCCTGGTTGACATTTGCCTGCAACCTCCTGGGAGACCCTGAGCCAATTACCATCTAGCTAAGCCTCTCCTGAATTCCTGGCCCACAGAAATAATAAATGTTTACTGTTTCTAGCTGTTAAATTTGAGGGTGCTCTGTTATGTAGCAATTGATAACTAACACAGGTGGAAAAGAGTCTGTAGTTCCAATTTGGCCTTGGATCTAAGCCACATTTTGCTAACCACTGAGAAAGTTTTATTTTGACCCCTCCAATTTAACTTACTGTGTTTATCCTTCAGTTTTGTACTGCAGGAAGTGGAGGAAGGGGGAGTGAGAGAGAGGTAGGGGCATGCAGGAATTATTGACAGGGAAATTTTGGGGAAAAAGCAATCCAAAAAGATAAGTTTTAAAAGGGTTTAAGGAATCATGTGTGATATAACTCACATTTCTGACCCCACCCAAGAAACTGTCAGCCAAAATACATGTTGCTGTTTAAACCTTGTGTCAGGTTTACGGGCCCCAGTTGTGTGAAAGTAGCATACAGATGAGGGGCTGAAGCACGACTATGTCATTTTTATGAAAGTCTCACAAGAATCAATGGCAAAGCTGCTGATGAAATGGTTCTGGAACTACATACAACCTCGAGCTGTGTGAAGTGAAAAGCAAATGTGCTCGGACCACTTCCTCTGAGATGCACAGCACCAGGGACAGGACAAGGCCTTGCCGAGTGACCGATTTTCCAGGGTAAGGCTCATAGGACCCTTCTCTGCAGCCCCTGTCTGGTTTTCACTAGATCCAGAAAGGAGCAGTGTGGAACTAAGTGCTTCAAGACTAACTCTTACAACCTTGCTTACTCTAAAGGCATATTTAATGGCCCCCAAGGGAAGGTAAAAGGAGGAAAAACCCAAAGATAAACACCTGGCAGTCCTCAAAAAACCTTGGGGAGAGCAGCCCCCAGTTCAGACAAGCACCAGCTGGGCAGAAGGATGGCCTGAGCCTGGGCTTGGGGTCTCGGAAGTTTGATGATGATATTATCATCCAGTCCAGGAGGGGTTGGGATCTTCTCCGGTGTTTCCAGCAGCCCCCGGCTGGCCACAGTCCCAGTCCTTCCAACGTGTTAGGAAGGAGAACTGCGTGAGATGTTCCCCAAACTGGACACAGGTAGTAGCAGACCTAAATAATTTTAACAGGGGTTATGGGCCAGGGCTGCCTCAACCATTTGTCTGTAGACTATCCAAGAGAACTTTTATTTCCTGCCTGAGGTGGGTGGAGGCAATTGTAGGGCACAGGCTCAGAGGCCTCCCCGTCTGGCACCCAAAGCCAGAGCTCTCCCTAATTCACTCCAGTTAACAGAGGATGATGTGCCAGCAAAAACACCAAAGAAGGTGCTTGGTAATCAGTTGAAAGATAAACCTCACAAAGCAAACAACTGAGATGCTGCAGAATCCAAATCCTTTCTCTGAGGGAGAAAAAACAAAGAAAATTCCTCAGCTACAAACAAGAGGCTGGGGCCTTCCAGATCCAGACCTTTGCATGTGCTAAGCAAAACCAAGAATAAGCAAAGAAAATATGCTATTTGAGTTGTGTTCAAAATGTCTTTTACAAGTGAAGCAAATTACTTCTGCATGTTCTGGGGCTCTGCAGAGAACAAATAGTGTTCTGCCTTTAATGGGTAAAATTACACAATTTGCTTTTAACAGTAAACCAAAAGCAGCGGTGGCTTCAGATAGCATCGCGCTCCTGAAGGCTCCCTCCACACAGCTCCACTCCTAGCAGCTTCTGAGCGTTTTGGAGGGTCGCGGTTGTCCCCACCGGCCTGGGAGGGCCCTGGCCCTTCATGAAGCGACCTATTTATTTTCTTGAACATTTCCTTTGCTGAGCCGTAGCTTCTCTTCCTCCCTCGCCTCTGGTTTCTGGGACTAGGTGGCTCTCTGACTTGCTCGGTGGAGGTCGCCGAGAGTTACTGATTTGTGACCCAGGCCCCTGGGTGTCCCGCCCCCCCAAAGATGGGGGGCAACTGCTGCGTGGGCAGCCCCAGTGAGACCAGGCTGGACGCCCCCAAGGCACCACCTTTGTGTTCCAGCGTCCCGAGGCGCAGGCCAGAGGGCGGGCGCGGGAGGACAGTCGGGGCCCCGGCTCCCCGCTTCCCGCGCGCCCCGCCTGTTTCCCGCGCATCCCCCCGGTAGGGGGCGCCGGCCTCGCTCTGCTCATCGGGGCGGGCGAGCTGGGGACCCTGCCTCCTGCACGCCCGCGGTCCGCCCCCCGCGCTCGTCCCGGCGGCCGGCGGGACGCCAGCGCCCGCGCCCAGGACCTCCCCAGCCAGCACGCGCCGCAGCCGGAGCCGGCGGCGCATCCAGGCCGGAGGGGAGGACGGCGAGATCCTGGAAGGGGACCAACTTGCGACGCGCCGTGGAGAAAGAGGAGCTGTCGCACGGCAGAAAGGGGTGGTGGCGCCCGGCTTCGCGCCCAGCCCAAAACTCAAAGGCCGATCGCGGCAGGCGGAGGGTGGCGGCCCTCCGGCCCTCACGGCCCCCGGCATGGCCCAGGGCTCGACGCTACCGCGGCGGGCACCACTGTGCTCCCCGGCCGTCTGGGTGGCCGCCACGCTCCTGCTCTCAGTGCCCCGGACCTCAGGTAGGACCCTACTTGCCGCCCCGTGCGCAGGCGGTGGGCTCCCGCGGCCGGCCCTTCTCCGCCACTTTGCTCCCGGCCGCCGCGCCGGCGCCCGTGCTTCCGAGCGAGGGGCGCCCGCAGGGCCGTCCGCACCGCCCCGGCGCCAGCCTCGGCCCGGCGCCCTGGCCCGCGCCCGGGCCTCCGGGGCTGGTTCCAATAAGCCGCGCTCTGTGAACGCCGAAGTGTTTCCAGAGGTCGGGGACGGCGGGCGGCGGGGAGCCTCTCGCCAGGGCTTTCCGAGGGTCTTGAGGGAGCGAATGTGAGTGCGCGCGGGGGCCCGGGCACTGCGTCGGCAGACGGACCCCGTGGGTCTCAGTGCCGGGATTCGGTCTTGTCCCCGAGGTTACCCTCGTAGGGCACACGGCCCCAGTACCCCGGTCTGTCCCGGAGGCCCCACACCGCAGGGCGGGTTGATGCCCGGCGGGAGCGGCCCTCGCGCTCGCCCACAGCCCCCGGCCCTGACTTCCCCGCGCGCCGCAGGGCTCTCTGGCGTCCCTTTTGTTAGCCCCTTGTTAGCCCCGTCCGTTCCCTGTCTCATTTGCCCCTAAGCCTCCCCTGTCCCCCACCGCCCTGGGGTAGCGTAAGCGGTGTTTCCCGAGACTGGGATGGGGTCCTTGGGCGGCAGGGGCCCGTCCGCTTTCCGGCCACACGCCGCGACCCCAGGACTTGTAGGAGGTGTGCGGCGGAGGGGCGGGGCCTGGCCCTCGGGGGACTTTTCCTCGAGGGGCACCCACTGCCCCCGGGGGACCCTGCGCGGGCTCGGTCGCCTAGACTCGGAGCGCAGAGGAACTGCTTGGAGGTGCAGAGGGAACGCTGGCGGACCGTGCCACGGCTGCCTGGAGGCGGCGGCGCGCCTGCGGCTGGATTCGGGCACCCTGCAGGCGTGGGGCTCGGCGGCCGGGGCCTCCAGGCCCTGGGGCGTTCGAGACCCAGGAGGTTCGCCTCAAGTCCCAGAAAAGTGTGTGAGACGCTCCTTACACGTAAATGGGCTTCAGTATCCCCTCGCCTGCATTCCTGCATGCAGGTGAGAATCGGGGGACAGACGCAGGCAGCAGGGACGCTCAGCTTTTCTGGCGTCTTGCGCGCTCCAGGCATCCATCCGGGCCTGCGGCCCTAGCCGGCCTGGTAGGCGCGAGTCAGAAATGCTGAGCGGCCTTTCCTGGGGGACATTTTGGTTTAAACAAATGCTGATTACGTCAAGCAATTTTTATTACTTGATTTGGGAAGAAAGTTTGCATTTATATCGCAGTTCGTTAAAATATAAACTGCGCAAAGTGCACGATGAAGTAAACTACATTCTAAGTGTCCATCACTAATGACTTCTCTCTCTCTTTCTCTCTTTCTCTCTCTCTCTCTCTCTCTCTCTCTCTCTCTCTCTCTCCACTGCCCATCACGCCCCAAGAATCTCCCTCCACCTTAAGAGAGTCTAGAGGTCCCTTTGCCTGGGGCGGAGGATAGGGGCGGGGGTGGGAGGAAGGGTCCACACGTTGCCTCGACGTGCAGTTGCTCCGCCTTTGCTGGTTGCCCCGCCTTTGCTGGAGCCCTGCAAAAACTCAGCGCTGCAAACCGCGTGGCTCCAGGGCGACCTTGAATGCGTGTGAGGGGGCGCCTCGGTGAGGGGTTTGAGATGGGTGATGAGAAAGGACGGTGGCCCAATGCTTACGTGAAGGTTGTAACAAGAACAGGAAAGTTGCTTGCGCTTTGGGTGGAGTGTTTAAACGTTGCCATCTTTTCCAGTGTAAGAAAGGTGTGATGAACAAAGCAATGCAATGGGGGGGGGGAGGCATTTTCTTCAATTTTTGAATAATACTCTCATAGGGGAGGGAGTAGGATATAATTCTCTTCTTTCTGGACTGCTAACTGAAAATCAACGAATATGATAACATTCAAAATATGAATAAAATTGTATGATTACAGGAGATTTGGGTGTTTGGAATATTTTCTGCTGTGAAGAGGAGTCCCTGTAATTTGAATATGTTTTATATGCAAAATAATTTACTATGTAAAAACATCAAAAGGTTATTCTAAAAGGATTTATTCCACTCTTTTATAGAAAGACTGTCCCCTATAAGGACAAATACCTGATTTGGTACTGTGTACCCCTCCAGGCAGGGTTGGCTGGGAGGGAGGGAGCTCCCTCCCCCATTGTGACAGTGTAGTATTTACTTCTGGGCCGGATCCCTGGAGTCATGATTATAATAAATAATGATAGTGATATAGAAGAAAATAAATGAAAACATCTTGAATAAGAAGACTTTGTGGAAAAAGAAAAGTTTGTATGCATGTAGTAAGGCAACATATTTTTCTTATTATGGCTGTGTACCATGCAAAGAACTACACATTTGAAACTTTCCAGTATTTAATTATGAGATCAAGCTTAACCCTCACGTCCACTTGATAAAGAATGTCACCCTGAAAATCTAAACACCGTGGACCCTATGTGACACTTGGGGGCTCTGGTAGGTGAGGCTGAACTTTTAATTAGTAAAGCAAATCATAGTTAGAAAACCGACAAGAATTCTGCTTAATATTTGTGTGCAAAAAGCAACATGGGTTTAAAATGTGCATTTCCCAGGGGTAGTTTTTGGTGACAGTGATCTGCAGATTTAAATGACATTTCTATTTTTATCATGAAATAATTTTTCTATTGTTGATCTGAAGTGCAGCTGTAATTGGTGTTTGTAGATGCCTTGTGTGGTTTGCAGAATCACTTGTCGCCCCTTAAACATTTAGATATAACTGGATATAACCTCAGAGACTTTTTAAGTCTGGCAGAATCTGAATTTTACACCACTCTTTTCTTTGGAAGCTCTTTTTCTGAAGTCAGTGGGATAGAAATGCAGGAGTGAGAACAGCTCATCTGACAGGTAGGGAAGATTATGCTCTTTAGAAAGTTTTCAGCTGGAAAACTGGCTCTCCTTTAAAATGCATTGCAGAAGAGGCCAGGATGGGAAAAGTTATCATTGTCATTGAAATGGGAACTGGGTGGGTGGTAAGGGCTTGGGCTCCCTACTCTTTAGGACCTGCCTAGTCTGAGGAAGTGCTAGAAATTTGGGTGCCTTTATAAATCTTTTCTCTTGGAGAGTTCTAATTATGTAATTCCAAGTTGTATTGCGGGAAAAGAAAGAGCACTACTAAGTGTTATATCCACCCAGGGTTCATAACTGTCCTCAAAAATGTTTGTTGACAATAAAGGCCTTTTTGTGTTTATCTGGTCCATTTCCTGGACCCACCCTTATCAGCATCTATAGTGGTTTTGTGGGGCAAAGGGCTGAACTGCTCAGCTTTGGGTTTTCATTGCTGTGCCCCACTAGGGGCTCCTCAGGGCTGGCTCTTCCTTGCACCTGCATTGGCTGTGACTCTGTTCTTTGTAAATAGCGTTGTCATGAGGATATTTCCTTCTTTGGGAACCCTGCAGTGACCGCCAAGTGGACCCCATGAATACCAAGCATGAATGGTTTTAAAGCAAAGAAACTAGGGTGCTTTGCTTTGTAGAGGAAGCATTGCCAGTTAGGTGTGGAGTTTTACTGGTTGTACCCCAGCTGCAAGGCAATAGCAGTTTCATGAGAAGACTTGGGCTGAAAGGACTGGTGTTGAAAACATTGCTTCTGGGTGCCCCTCTGGGCTCTCTGAGTTTGCATTGTTCCTTGGTATCACTGCATCACTGTTTGGAGTTCAGTGGGTAGTGTGGGCTTCTTGAGTTTTGAAGTAAAAATCTAAGCAACCAGAGGAGCTCTGGCCCGTTAATTATGGCTGCAACTGGCTGGGGTTTTGTACCAGCCAGCTTTTTCTAACATGTATTTATTTGGTTTCGTAGAGCAGCTTGCCAGGTTGGAAATGAGGGCGGGACAGCTCTGCTTGCATGTGTAGTTGTCATAAAATATGTCTGGGGTGTAATCTGTTCAAAATCACATTAACAGAGAGGCCTAGGAATTGTTGAACAGTGTTGGGAATTTTTGTAAAGCTTTTCAAAAATAGGGAATTGTTTTGGTGTGGTTTGCATCATTTTTGGGATTTCTGGGAATGTTTTCTTTTAAGTTCTATCTCTGACAGAACCAAAACAACAAAAGCCAAAGGGAAGGAAATAATTACAGAAAAATTTAGCCTAATTTGACTTAGTAGCTTGTCCTCTAGAAGGTCTTAAGTTCCATTGGGAAGTGTTGTGTGTCTTTAATTGTTTCTGGAATGAGCTTCAGTGAGCACTCTGCCACTTTGGAGATGTTATCAGGGGAGAATGTGGCTGCTGCTTTAAGTCTTCTGCTGAGTGGGGGAGGGTTTTTCCAAGTCCCAAATGCTCACAGCCTAATGGTTTCCACACCCTCCTGGAGGGGTGGTTAACATAATGTGCAGTTAAATTGCAGAAACATTTTGGTCTGAACTCCTCATTGTAGGCTTGTGCCATGGAATATAGCAGCCGCTGGGTACAGGCAGCTATTTAAGTTAAAATTAATTAAAATGAAAAGAAATTAAAAATTCAATTCTTCCACCTCACTGGCTTCATTTCGGGTGTTAAGTAGCCAGTTATGGCTCTGCAAAAAAAAAGTCTTTGAGATTTTGGTAGGGATTGTGTTGAATTTGTAGATTGCTTTGAGTGGTATTAACATCTCAATGGTATTAAGTCTTCCAGTCCATAAATATGGGATGTCTTTCCATTTATTTAGATCTTCTTTAATTTCTTTCTGTGATATTTTGTAATTTTCAGTGTATAAGTAATTTACTTCCTCAATTAAATCTATTCGTGAGTATGTTCTTTTTTCCCGTACTGTTATAGTTGGAATTGTTTTCTTAATTTCCTTTTTGGATTGCTTATTTATTTTTTTTTTTTTTTAGACAGAGTCTCACTCTGTTCCCCGGGCTAGAGTGAGTGCCGTGGCGTCAGCCTAGTTCACAGCAACCTCAAACTCCTGGGCTCAAGCAATCCTTCTGCCTCAGCCTCCCCAGTAGCTGGGACTACAGGCATGCACCACCATGCCCGGCTAATTTTTTTTTGTATATATTTTTAGTTGGCCAATTAATTTCTTTCTATTTATTGTAGAGATGGGGTCTCGCTCTTGCTCAGGCTGGTCTTGAACTCCTGACCTTGAGCAATCCGCCGGCCTCGGCCTCCCAGAGTGCTAGGATTACAGGTGTGAGCCACCGCGACCGGCCTGGATTGCTTATTGTTAGTGCATAGAAATACAACTGATTTTTGTGTGTTGATTTTCTATCCTGAAGGTTTGTGGAATTTGTTTATTAGCTCAAATAGCATTTTTGTGGATCTTACTCTCTACATAAGATCATGTCATCTGCAAAGAGATAATTTTACTTCTTCTTTTCCTATTTTGATGTCTTTATTATTTTTTTTTTCCTTGCCTAGTTGCTCAGTCTAGAACTTCCAACACAGTCATGGGCTACATAATGACATTTCGAATGATGAACTGCATATATGATGGTGGCCCCATAAACTTATATTTTTGCTGTACCTTTTCTGTGTTTAGATGTGATAGATACACAGATCCTTCCCACTGTGTTACAACTGCCTGCAGTATCTAGTACAGTAACATGCTGTACAGGTTTGTAGCCTAGAAACAATAGGCTATCCTATATAGCCTAGGTATGTAGTAGGCTATACCATCTAGCTTTGTGTATGAGCACTCTGTGATGTTTGCAGGACAAAATCGCTTAACAGTGAATTGTGCATTTCTCAGAATGTATTCCTGTTAAGTGATGCGTGATTGTACTGTGTTGAGTAGAAGTGATAAAAGTGGGCCACTTGCTTCTGATCTTAGAGGAAAAGCTTTCAGTCTTTCATTATTAAGTATGATTTTCCCATAGTGGCTTTTATTATGTTGTGGTAGTTTCCTTTCTATTCTTTTTCTAATTTTTTGGTATGTTTTAACTTTTGGAACATGTTAATTTTCTGCATGTTCAAAAAATGAAATTAAATCACTAAAGATGGTGGGAAACTAGGCTAGGCACAATGGCTCATGCCTGTAATCCCAGCACTCTGAGAGGCCAAGGTGGGGGGATCGCTTGAGCTCAGGAGTTTGAGACCAGCCTGAGCAAGAGCAAGACCATATTTCTATAAAAAAATAGAAAAATTAGCCAGTTTAGTCCCAACTACTCAGATGGCCGAGGCAGCAGAATCGCTTGAGCCTAGGAGTTTGAGGTTGCAGTGAGCTATGATGACGCCATTGCACTCTAGCCCTGGCAACATAGTGAGACTGTCTCAAAAAAAATATTGAATAAATTAAAAAAAAAAAAACATGGGAAACTAGAATTGAATGCAGGCAAGTAAATAAATACAACTGTATTACAAATGAATAACATGACCACGTGGCAGGGGAAGAAGCCCAGTTCAAGTAATTGTTGGACGCAGTGTGTTGACTGTGTATCCTCAGTCTACAGGGATTAAACAAAAGCAACAACAGGAAAGAAAATCTTACACTCTTCGTAGGTTTGACTTTCATTGTGGTGTGAGTGTATCAGTTCTGAATCTATTTTGTGCGAATTGTGAGATGGGGTGAATGAGAAGTATATTGCTGACAGTGTTGGAGTCAGGTTCTCACTGTGGAAGGAAGGAGATACAAATATGGAATGAGGGAAGGTGGGCAAGACTCTGGATGGGCTGGGTTGGAATTGTAGGTATCAGTATAACTCATGATTTCATTTATATACATATGGTACATAGCATGGTAAAATGACAAACCCAGAATTTGTAAAATATTTTATTCTGTACACAACAGTTATTTCCTAGCACCTCATTAGGAGTGAGCACTCTTAGTGCTCAGATCTTGGTTTCTAAATACTGTTATGTATGAAAGGAGCTAGAGAGCTTTGGAGAAATGACTGATTATGGGACTGACACAGGGAAAAATACAAGATGAGCCTGGAACATGTTCTTGTAGTAGAAAGCGAGGGAGCACTCAGAAGTGGTGGGGGCATGTCAAACGTACACAGGAGCCAACTCGAAGAAGCTTCAGTGGCCAAATCTGGGACTGTTTAAGCATCAACATAGGTAAGGACAAGCATGGAGTATGCGTGGAACAAAATGGGAATCCACGATTCACTATTGATAATAAGTACATAAAATAAATACATGTAGGAGTTTCCTAGGGCTGCCATAACAAAATACCACAAACTGTATGACTTAACAAAAATTTATTCTCCTGCAGTTCTGGAAGCTGGAAATCTAAAATCAAGGTGTCAGCAGGGCCACACACTCCCTGCCAAGCCTCTGGGGGAGAATGCTTTTTTGCTTCCTCCAATTCCTGGTGGCTCTTGGTATACTTGGCTTGTGGCCTCATCAGTCTGATTGCCACCTCCATCTTCACATGACCTTTTTCTCTACGACCGTGTGTGTCTTCTCCTCTTCCTATAAGGGCACCAGCTAGTCGATTTAGGGCCACTCTAAATCCAGGATGATTTCATCCCAAGTCCTTTAACTCATCACTGCTGCAAAGACTATTTGCAAGTAAGGTCACATTCTGATGTTCTGAGTGGATATGAATTTTTGGGGACACTGTTTAGCTCACTGTAACACAGAGATAAATAGGAAGGATGGAGAAGAGAGAACATGTCCATAAAGCAAGAATCATCAATGAGTGCTGGATCTAATTAAAGGGGAGCATGTTTGATGAGAGCAGGAAATGCTCATGGTCTCAAAGGTTTTTCCCACAGGTTCCTTACTTTCAAGGGGACAATTACTAACTATAGATTGGAGAGACAAGACATCACCTTAGCTGGGTGATCCAGGTTAACAGCACAGCTTCAGACAGGTGGCCATTCTCCCTAGAGAAGCACACATCACTTACGTTGCATTCCAGCTGGGGATGAGAATCTGATTGTGAGCAAAAATCAGCAACCCAAATGGAGGGTCATTTTATGAAACAACTTGGTCTGTAGTACAAGTTGCCAGTGACATGAAAGACAACACAGGCCAGGCTGGGTCCAGCTTATAGGACAGGGACGAGGCAGCCTAATGCAGATTCTGGACCCAACCCTGTGCTGGGGGCAAAAACATGCTGTCGTGGGTATTACTGGAACTGCTGATGAAATTGGAAGGTGGATATAAATTATTTAAACGTGTTGTGAAAGTTGGCTTTCCTCCTGCATTTGTTAGCTATGTGAGAGACTGTCCTTGCTCTCAGGACATACACACCCGGAAGTGTTGGGGGATAAGCTTGAGATCCACAGCCTCCTCCCGGAGCGCTCAGGACACACGCCTGCGCCTGGTATGGAGAGAGGAGGATGAAGCACTGGGGCGACAGTGACACGTCAGTGACTCTTGGCACAGAGCAGAGGGGAATCCATGCACGGTTCTGGCAACTTCTCTGTAAATTTGAAATTGTTTCAAAATAAAGAATTAAAAATGTTAAATGGTACCTATGTGTGGCTGAAGCCAGTGGAATGCACAGTAGAGTTTATCACGTTCTTGTAGAAGAAAGACTCAGAACAGTTATGATTTCATCGGAAATGGTGTCACAGGACCAGGGACGGCTGGGATCCAGGTGCCCTTGAGGCTAGACAGAGTTTCATTAAAGGGACTGAAAATCTTAAAGTCTTAGTCTAGTTTCTGGATTGCCAGAAATTTCCTGACTTTTTTCCTTAATATTTTTATTATAAGAAAACTTCCAACATACATAAAATTAGACTAGTACAGTAAACTCCTACATATTTTTCACCCAGCTTCAAGTTACCACACTCTATTGTTTTGCTTCATTTCCCCTGACCTAGTTAACAGGTCCCAGACAGCCTTAACTTTGTTACCTGTAGGAACTCTTTTCCCCTAACCTCTGTGCTGTTATCACCAGGATCCCTGGTAATAACTGACATCCAAGCCGGCTTCCACTTTCCCAGCCACCTGGAAATAGCCATTTACGCTTGATTTGCTCATGGTGAATCCACCCAATTCATTCGCTTAGATTTTCTCCATATTTGCTCCCTCAGTTCCTGCCTCACCCTCGAGCCATGCAGGGAATTCCTGTAGGCTTGGCGGCTCAGATTTCCAGAAGGTGCTACAAGGTGCAGGGCCAGGAGTCCTGTCCTGGAGGGTTGTTTCAGAGCGGCTCTGACTCCCTGGAGAACTCTGTGAGAGTGTGGGGAGGGCTCCAGAAGTTAAGCTCAGTCCAGCCCTTCCCAGCCCCCTTGCATTCCCAAACCCACTTCTGGCAGGTGCTCCTGTTACTACCTCCTGGGGCACACCTTGCAGACAGGGACATTCTCCACTGTTCTCAGAGCCCTGGGTTTATTAAACAACATTGTATTAAGGTGTAGAAAAGGAGGAGGCATTTCAGCTTCCAGGTGTTTACTGTTCCTCCCTCCTTTTTTTCAGCAAGAACAGCAGCAGCAGACCCAGCTTTCTGCTTCTCAGTGTGAAGGCTTTGATACCCCATTTGAGAATTCTGACTGTAGGATGGTGAGATGGTATTTACCATGTGTAGAACAGATGAAGGGATTAACATCCAGAATACATTAAGAATGCATAAGATAAATGAGAAAAGGATAAATACCCCAAGTAAAACAGGGTCAGAAGGTACAGTCAGGCCATTTTCAGAACAAAAACAAAGGGCCACAAATTTATGAAAAAAGTTGGGCCTAATTAGGATTCAAGAAAATGCAAATTATGAAACAATTATCTCCAGCTCTGAAGTCAGAAGTGGGAAATAAGGCAGTGTGGGAGCATGCCGTCATCATGCTGCTGGTGCTGCCACTTTTGGGGCAGTTTGGCATTGTTTGTTAACATTTAAAATGCACAAATTCTGTGGTCTACTCTAAAAAAACAGCCATGCTCTTCATTGCAGCACATTTGTAGTTGTGAACGTTGGAAACATCCGCATGTCTTGTAATGGGAGCCAAATGAATGCTGATATTTCTTCTCTGTGGGCTATTAGGCAAATGAGCATGAATGTGGAGCCCTGTGGTGCTGACAACGGGAGATTTCAGAGAGGATTTTGGGTGGGGAGAAGATCAAGTCACAGAAGGACAGGTGTGTTGCTGCACAGGATGTGTCTGAAATCTCCCACCCCTCCCCCCATTTCTGTAGGGTATATCTAGATCTAGAGTAAGATCTTAAATAGACCCGCACCCCGCTGGCACACAGGTCGCCCTGGGAAGATGAGGCGGTTGGCCAAAGGCATTGCCCTGTTTTGGCTATAGTTTTTTATTCACTTATTTATTCTAACAAGGAGGCTGCTTTCCTGTGTGTCATTAAAGAGATTCAGGGTCTTTTGTGCCATTGCACCTCCTGTGCTCCTGATGCTTCATCAAATTCTTTGTTGAAGCTCCTGGGGAAGATGATTATCTCTACAAATTGGGATAAATGTGTTAGGGCTGCTTTGTAGGAAGTCCTTCTCTGGCTTTGACCAGGGGAGGAGGTGAGGAAAAGGGGGAAGTCAGCATACTGAGTAGACCCTGTCAGTTCCTAAGCTCATCAGGGGTACGTCTGGGTCCTGGGGTGTCCTGTGAGATGGTAGAGGATGGGAGGTTGGAGTTGCAAGAAACTCAGTGACCTATTCCTTTGCATTTGCAGGCTCCCCTGGCGGGCTTTACAAATATTTGATCCACATTACATTTGGAATATATTTTAACATTTTAAAAGTTACCATGAAAACCTCCATGCTAGTTTGCTTCCTGCCAGACCAGTAGTGTGTTCATGGGCATCCCTGGTTAGCTTGTTTTGGTACAGACTGGAGCAGCCATCTCTGTTGAATTCCGGAATCTTGAGTTTATACCATGAGCTGTTCAAAAATACCTTGTGTAAATGGCTAAAAGAATCAGAATTTTCTTGATATTCTGAAACTAAAGCCAAATACAGGAGATCTAAAAGGATGTTGAGGTGGAAATAGGATTAGAGCTGTCTTTTTAAACTTTCAGGTTCAAGTTTCTATGGCTATTTAAAATGGAGGCCCACTGTTCTTACTGACTTTTTAACAGAGATTATTACACTGTTACAAGTTGAGTTGTGTCTACCCCAAAAAAGATACGTTGAAGTCCTAACTCCCAGTACCTCAGAATGTGACCTAATTTGGAGAAAGAGTCTCTACGGAGGTGATAATTTAAAATGAGGTTGTTAGAATGGGCCTTAATCCAATATGACTGGTGCCCTGAAAGGGAAGTTTGGCCACAGGCAGATTCACATAGAGGGAAGATGATTTACAAGGTGGCTGATGGTGGAGACACAGGGAGAAGAGGCTGTGTGTAAACCAGGGAGAGCAGCCTGGAGCAGGTCTTCCCTCATGGCCCTCAGAAGGAACAACCCTGCTGACTCCTTGATCTCTGGACCCCGCTTCCAGAACCGTGAGACAACAGATTTCCTGTTGTTTAAGCCACCCAGCCTGTGTGTTTTGTTAGGGCAGTCCTGGGAAAATGACACATGCACATCTACACTAAAGTGCGTGCTAATAGAGTACTGCCTGCTGTTGATTTACCTTTTGGGTTTCTGCATAAGAATTTACCTAATGACAAGGATCTACGGCTAACCCACACTGCTCCTGTGGCTGAGCCCTTGGATAGTGAGCCGACTGGCCCTGGCCCTAGCACTGGTCAGTACTGCGGCAGGAGTCGGAGGCACAGACTCAGGAGGCCCAGCCTGGCTGGTGGTGCCATGTACCTTGGGGAGCAACAGGGGCCTTGGTCAGTGTGCCCACTGCCTGACTTGGCCATTCACTTGGCATGGGAGAGCAACTCCATCCTCCTGGAGAGCCTGGCATCCCTGTACCTGGACAGCCCCGTGGACATGCAGGCACCTCCATGCAGCCCTCTCCTGCATCTGAGGCCTGCTCTCTGGGGTCATTGGTTGGCTGCCCATCTGTCCCATCACCTCCCTCCAGCTGTTTGCCTGGAGGGAAGGACCTTGAGCCATGTGGTTCCTGGGCTTTGATGGGGGTGCATGATCTCTGCAGTGAGGTGTCCCAGATGTCAGAGCAGATGAGATGGCTCTCCAGGGGTGGGTGCTGGGAGGAAGACAGCTGCACAGACCCTCTGACGCTGCCCCCAGTCCCCAGCCCCCAGCCCCCATGCTAGGCAGGCAGTGCTACCCATCCTAGGCCCTTTGTTTCCCTTTTGGAGGGGGAGCTGGGCAAAAACAAAAACAAAAGCTAAGAAAAGCAAACATCCTCACTGGGGCTGGGATTGTGGGGCTGTCAACAAGTGTGATTTATGTGGGACCTGGAAGCCCTTTGAAGTGAGAGGCAGATTGGAAGGCCCTGGACTCCTGGGGAGGCCCTGGCAGCACCAAATGGGGGAAGGAGTTGCTGCGCCTGCCAGGGGCCGGTTTGTCAGGGAAGGCATTCTTGGAAGCGCATTCCTTTGTCCTTTGGCTTCAGGGGTGCCTTTGGTCACTTTTGTCCTGTCTTCCAGAGCAAAGGCCTGGCTTCAGAGACAGTGGGCAGAAAAGGGCATGGACTCAGGCTGTACCTGAATTTGCTCCTTCAGCTTTTGTGGAAACCTCCGGGCAGGGGCTGGTGGGGGAGCTTGGCTGGCCACTCCTCCGAGGACACCAGGCTGGGACAGTGAGCCGGGCTTTGGGTGCTGGAAGTGGGCTCCCATGGGCTGTGTGAGGAGGAGGAGGAGCATTAGCAATGAGCATGTTTGGGGGTGTCTGCATGTAATTCTGTCTTCTTTCTGATCATATTAATAGTTCTGTCAAGAACATAATTGTTTAAGATTCAGCTAGCTTTTTTGACATATACCAGTTTTCCTTCATTATTTGCAAAATTGACTGTGTCATCATTTTAATTTGGAAATTTTATTTTGGAAATAAAATGTCATTATCATTTTCTTTTGGAAGAAGGAAAGTCCCTTGTTTTGCAAGGCAGAACACAGACACAATTATCTCTAATTAGTAAAGTACTGTATATGTTTTCAGAGTTCAAATAAGGTTTACTTACTTTTTGTCTCTTTAATATTATACTAAATTTTGGCCCATTTATTTTCTTTCTTTTTAAGAAAATAATCATAATTTTAGAACCAAGATTGTCAAGTTTCTTCTAGTTGACCAGCCACACATTTCTGTGGGTTCTAAAAGCTAGGCTGATTAAAAACAAAACAAAAAAGAAAGAACAAAAGCCAAAGGTGGGTATAAATTGAACTGCCCACGATTAAGTTTTAAAAAATGCTCTTTATAATTGCTTTTTTCCCCAGCCAGAGAATGAGGCCTGCCGTGAGCTTTGGGTGTGTGGGTCAGGGGCGGTGTTGGGGGAGGGGCCCTGGTGATGTCGGGGGAGTTTTGGCTTGGGCCAATTATTTGTTTATAAATATTTATTTTAAAAAACACAATGTGAAAACCCTCACAATACTATACTCCATATTTTCTGCCTTTTATGGAGGCAGACACTTCTAAGAGGCCCCTCCTGGCACTGAGGTGTGACTTCAGTTAGTTTTCTCCGGACTGTTTTAATTTTATGTGAGGATAATGCATTTTAGTACTTGATTAAGTAAAAATCAAGGAAAGCAAAATAAAACACAAAAAAAATCTAGTAATACATGCTGATGGTTTAAAAAAGAGACTCACTCTAAGAAGGGTGTAAAATGAAAACATCTTTCCGATCTCACCCCCTCCACTTTCTCCCCTCCCCCCACCCCCCCATAACCACGACTAACAGTCTTGTGCTTCATTCCAGACATTTCCTGGGCATATGTGCTCCTCTGTGCATCTCCTTTATTTATTTTTAGAAATTGTGGTAAAATTCACATAACATAAAATTAACCGTGTTAAAGTGAGCCATTCAGTGGCATTTAGTACATTCTCAGTGTTATTCAACCATCTTTTCCAGAAAAAGGAAACCCCCTACCCATTAGTAGTAACTCCCCAACCTCCCTGCCTCTATTTCTCCAGCCTCTGGCAACCACTAATCTACCTTCTGTCTCTGTGGATTTGCCTATTCTGGAAATTTCATGTAAATGGAATCCTGCAATATTGGCCTTTTGTGTCTGGCCTCTCTCATTGAGCATGATGTTCTCGAGGTCCGTCCGTATTGTAGCATCCTTTATTTGCTTTTGTACATGGTGAGGTTATACCATAATACTGAACTGAAGTTTGCTGTTTCACATAGCCGTACTTCTTAGAAATCTTTCCATATTGGTATTGCCAGGCGACCTCATTTTTTAAAGCCATTGTTAATATCTGTCGGTTGTATTTCATAATTTATTTCACTGGTCTCCTGTGGATGGTTACTTCTGATTTTTAGCCATTACCCTAAACAAGTCTGCAGTGAACTTCTGTAGGCTCCTTTTTAAAATTTTTTTGCATTGTGTGAATATCTGTAGAGCTAATTACCAGAAGTGACATGTCTTTGTCCAAGGTATTATATTTAAATTTTTGATAGAGTCTAAAAAATTGCTCTCCCAGAAGGTGGTAGCAATTTATGCTCCCAGCAATGGTGTCTGTGAATTTTTAGGTTTTTCTAGACCCTGACCAACATTGGAAATTATCAGGCATTTTAATTGTAGGAATTATGAAAAACAGAAATGGTATTTTCATTCTGTGTGTTGACATTTTAAAAAATTGTGGCCGGGCGCAGTGGCTCACGCCTGTAATCCTAGCACTCTGGGAGGCCGAGGCGGGCGGATAGCTCAAGGTAGGGAGTTCAAGACCAGCCTGAGCAAGAGCGAGACCCCGTCTCTACTATAAATAGAAAGAAATTAATTGGCCAACTAAAAATATATATACAAAAAATTAGCTGGGCATGGTGGCGCATGCCTGTAGTCCCAGCTACTTGGGAG
>CAUYRT010092929.1:0-12624 GCA_963574885.1 Lepilemur ruficaudatus | reverse complement strand
CTACGAAGTTTTGCCTCCTCTGCCATATTCACCTGACCTCTTGCCAGTCGACCATCACTTCCTTCAGGCATCTTGACAATTTTTTTGCAGGGAAAACACTTCCACAACCAGCAGGATGCAGAAAATGCTTTCCAAGAGTTCGTGGAATCCCGTAGCTACAGGAATAAACAAACTTATTTCTTGTTGGCAACAATGTAATGTTTCCTATTTTGATTAATAAAGATGTGTTTGAGCCTAGTTATAATGATTTAAAATTCAAGGTCCGAAATCTCAATTGCTTTTGCACCAACCTAATATTAGCATCCCAAAAAAAATAAACAAAAGCCTTTAGCTTTATGCTATGGTTTTAAATTGATTTAAACCATGGTTACAAAATCTTCATCAGAGTTAATGCCTAATTATTACTTAAGATAGGCTTAAAATATAAATAAAAATACAACCTAATAACTGAAATTTGCTTAGAAAGCAAATTTTCTACTTAAAAATTTAAGACTATATATAGAATTACTACCATTATCACATAACTATCAATAAAGACTAACATATTAAGAAATTTAAATAGACCAATCCGTTTGATAATGTAGAATAAATTTACTAAGAATGAGTCATAGTTTGCCAATATGAAATAATAGTTTTGAAAACATCCTGTATACTATAAAGCACTTCACAAATAAAAGGTTATTATTGGCTGGGCGAAGGGGCTCATGCCTGTAATCCTAGCACTCTGGAAGGCCAAAGCGAGAGGATGGCTTGAGCTCAGGAGTTTGAACACCAGCCTGAGCAAGAGAGAGAACCACGTCTCTACGAAAAATAGAAAAATTGGCCAAGTATGGTGGCACGCGCCTGTAGTCCCAGCTACTCAGGATGCTGAGGCAGGAGGATTGCTTGAGCCTGGTAGTTTGAGGTTATAGTGAGCTATGATCACGTCACTGCACTGTAGCCTGAGTAAAGGAGTGAGACTGTCTCCAAAGAAAAGAAAGTTATTATTATTATCATGCTTATCTGATAAATAAAAATATGATATTGTTAGAGATTGTCACTTAATGATCCACACTGGAGAGAAGAGAATACTTCATGTATTCATTCATTTGTTCAAAAAAAATTTACTAACTTCCTGCTATATATCCAGTATTGCATTGGGCTAGGAAATACAACTGGAAATAAGACATAGTTCCTCTCCTGAAGGATTTTATAGTCTAGTGGCGCACACACTTAGGAAAGCATGCAATTAAAATAGAGCAGACTGAGTGTTTCTCTAGGAAGAAGGACAAGATACTATCTATAGAGCACATTGGAGGGACAACTAATCCAGTCTAGGAAAACATCCAAGAAGAAGGAATATCTAAGGCTCAGGCTTCAAAAACTGTGTATTAGCTAGGCAAAGTGGGGAGTATGTTATGGACAGAAGGACAGCACTGCAAACATCTAGAAGTGAAAGAAAAGATGAGGCTTTCAAAGCCTTACAAATGGATCAATACTACAAAGAGTAGGAAAGGGAAAGGGGTGGAGACAGAGAGGTGTGCATGATCAAACTGTGTCAAATGAGCAAATAGCCTAAATATTGAGCAATGGAGGATCAGTTAGATTATAGCATGTCTACACAATGAAACATTATTCAGCCATTAAAAATGAGTGTCGTGTGCCTGTAGTCCTGGCTACTTGGGAGGCTGAGGTGGGAAGATCATTTGAGCTCAAGAGTTTGAGGCTGTAGTCAGTATGACCAGGCCAATGCACTCCAGCCTGGGCAACAGAGCAAGATCCCATCACACACAAAAAAAGATGCTGAAATATATTTAGTAACTGTCACACACACACACAAAAAGATGCTGAAATATATTTAGTAACTGTTCATTAAAACAAGTACTTATTGAACATCTACTATTGCACTAATCTAGGCAGGTGAAAAAATTAGGTTACAAACCAGTATGTCTACGTGTGATAAAATTCTTAGAAAAAAACAAACACAGGCTAGGCGTGGTGGCTCATACCTGAAATCCTACCACTCTGGGAGGCCAAGGTGGGAGGATTGCTTGAGGTCAGGAGTTCATGATCAACCTGAACAAGAGTGAGATCCCATCTCTACAAAAAATAGAAAAATCAGTCTGTAGTCCCAGCTACTCAGGAGTCTAAGGCAGGAGGATCGTGAGGTTGCAATGAGCTATGATGATGCCACTGCATTCTAGCCAGGGCAACAGAGTGAGACCCTGTCAGAAAGAAGGAAAGAAAAGAGAGAAAAAGGAGAAAGGGGAGAAAAGAAAGAAAGGAAAGGAAGGAAGGAAGGAAGGAAGAAAGGAAGGAAGGAAGGAAGGAGGGAAGGAGAAAGAAAGAAAGAAAGAAAGAAAGAAAGAAAGAAAAAGAAAACATATACCTGTCCATAAGAAAAAAGATAAGAAGAATATAAAATGCTAACAGCTATTATTGGTTGGGGGATGGAATTATAGGTAATATTTCTTTTTTCTAATTTTCTAACCTTTCTCTATTATAAAAATTAGTACAGTTAATCCTTGAACAAGACGGGTTTGAACTGCACAGGTCCACTTATAATGCAGATTTTTTTTGCAATAAAAGTTATACCAAGTGTGCCTGACTCCCCTGCCTCCCTGTCCACTTCTGCCACCCCTGAGACAGCAAGACCAACTGCTCTTCTTCCTCAGTCTCTCTGCCTACTCAACATGAAGATGATGGCCTTTATGATGATCTACTTCCACTTAATGAATATAAATATATTTTTTCTTCTTTAGGATTCTCTTAGTGACATTTTTATTTAGCTTACTTTATTGTAAGATTACAGTATATAATATATATTACATTAAAAATGTGTTAACTGTATATGTCATTGGTAAAGATTCTAGTCAATCGTAGGCTATTAGTAGTTAAGTTTGGGGGGAGTCAAAAGTTATACCAGGATTTTCAACCATGCAGGAAGGTCACCAACCTTAACCCCTACATTGTTCAACTGTATGAGTCAACCATATGAACAATCCAAGGTAGATTAGAACTCTTTTCCTAGGGCCAAGTGCTATGAAAACTGTAACATGTGGCTTATCCACCAGAAGGTATGGCAAATGGTAGATGTCTAAAGTTGTGTCTGTGTTTTTTAAGCAATTATTCAACTAACCTTTATTAAGTGCCTGCTTTGTACCAGGTACCAAAATATGGATAAAAAGATAAATGAGACAGTCCTTGCCCTCACAGGGCTCATAGTAAAGCGGAACAGACAAATACATAAACAGAAAGTGTGATGTGGTGAGGTAACTGTTAACAGAGATATCACAAAGTGCTATGGAAGCACTGAGGACAGAGATCTCTAGCAATTAGAAACTGCTCTTTAATATCTGCCTCATATACTCCAGGGAGTCACATTTATCCCACATCACCTTGACCTATTTGCCACAAGAAAAAAAGGGGGGACGGGGAATTGGGAGAGAGTCTACACCAATCATACAAACTAGGTTTACAAAGCAGTATTGATGTACTAAACCTGCTTTACAAGGAGCCCATTGTAGGAACTACACAATGATCAGACCAGGAGACACTGATAATTATCAGATGGTCTACTCCTGTTCTTTAGCACTCTGGGTTGTCAAGGGCAGATATGCAATCAAGTCTGACTGTATATGAACAGTTTTCAAGTAGAGCCAAATAGCTAGAAAAGAGGAAGCCATACATTACTCATCTTTTAGAGAAAGAAAACAAAAATGAAGGGCAAAATAAAAGCTAAGAAAGAGGGCTAAAGTCTTGTTTCATCTGTCAAATAAACCAAGACAATTAATTTTCCCCACTGCTTTCTTCTTTACAAACTCTTGAAACATTTCCTTTAGTTTCCTACACTTATTTTGCCTTTTTCATTTCAGATATTTTTCTCTTTCACCATACTATTTACAACTTTTCTTTAACCATGATAGAAATAATCAAATACAAAATATCAATCTGATCACTTTGAGTATTTAAACCTTTACAGAAACTTATGAAAAAATATCTTCCCTAAAAAACTAAAAGAAGGATTGGAAACATTTTGACAGTGTAGACCACATAAGGAATTGTAATTTGAGTTATTACCTATGCCAGAGATTCACTGTGAAATTTCATTAGAAGGGAGAAATCTGTGGTTCATATAAAATGCTCATAATAAAATAATATTGTAATGACTGTGGCATTGGACCTAATTTAAAAATACTGTTTTGTTCACACACGGCTAATATTAACATTTAAAATGACTGTGTCTATTATATGTCAATTATAAATAAAATTAAAAAATGTGTCAACTCACAAAATACACAGGTGCGGGACTTTTGTAATTAATCTTACAATTCATTACATGTTCCTTAAGAAATCACTGTAGATATGAGAACCTATTATCAGCTGTAGCCATGTACTAATACCCTGCTGGCCCCTTTCCTGTTTCTTCCTCCACCTTAAGAATGAGCAACTCCCTCAAAAGCCTTCTCCAATCACCAGCTGTTACTTTTATTCTGGCCAATCACACTTCTTGATACATGCCTTCCTGTCTCTTTTAAACTCCTTTAAACTCCTTTGCTCCTTTAAACCCTAAGCACCCCATTTCATTATCCCTTACCTCAAAACCTCTACTTGTTTCATTTTTACAACTTCTCTCTAGCCTCTCTCTCCCTACACACACACAAACACACACACACACACACACACACACACACACTACTCTCAACAATCTGGCTTATGTACAAACCCTAAAGTTCAAAGAAAGCCCACCCATTCTGGCCACCCCTCTTTTCTGGGCATGTAGTGGAACAAGCCTGAAGGGGAACTAGACAGGCTCCAGTGGGTCAGGCTGGAGAAGTGAAGTCTGTGGTGGAGAGCAGCAATCGGGTGCTGCTTAACCCTGTGGGCAAGCGCTGAAGACTCACCTAAATGGGTATAAACCAGACAGCTTTCCTATGCCTAATGAGTGCCAACAACTAAGGGGAAACTGTAGTTTTACTCTGCTATCTCTGTGCCTGCCACTTCTGAACATTTGCCAAATGAATGGTTTTATCTCATGGCTCCTGAAACAGTTAAACTGCTTCAAAGGAATGTTTGGAAGAAGAAATAATTTGCACAGTAATGATTTGCTAAGAATTAAACACTAACAGCCTTACTTCTGTTTTCTCTTAAACTACAAGTATGGTCTCCATTGGTTTTTTTAGAGCTGCCCAAACTGCCTAAAATAGCTGCTTAATTTCTTTGCTCCACTTTTCAGAGGCATAATTAAATATGCAGGCTGGAGGAAGAAAAGAAGAGTAGAATCAAATGGCACAGATGCCCACATGACTGCATAGCTGGGTGTGTAGGCCCGTTGCTTGCCCCAGCGCGCCCCACCCACTCACGTCTAGATATGGGGCCGAGGAAAACCAGCGAAGATGTGGGTGAGCAGACAGCTGGGAGTGTACTGATCAGGGATGCATGTGCAGAGGCGGCAGAGAGTTCACATACTTTGGATTTTTACACAAGGAACTAGCTTGAGTCACCAAACTAAAGGGTATATAATCTTTGACATTTAGAAGTTTTGAAATATATAATGTAGGAAAATGAGGAAATATTTATATTATTTACTCCTAACATTTTTCTTTTTCTTGTTTGGTATAATTACATCTTCCTGAATAAACACATTTTTAAACCAAATTAGAAATGCACAATGATTATACGATACTTCATATCTAAAATTCATTTCAAATTATGTTGGAAGCAATGATTCTTTCAAGAATATTCCCCCAAATTCCTGGTTCTTTATTAAAAATAATATTTTTGAATTCTGCCTAAGCTCTCCTTTAGAAGCCATGTAGAATTCAAATTACATTTTAATGATCATAGATAATGAAAAGTATATTTCTATCACCACTTACTTTCTGGCTGTATCTGTTCCAACATATCTTTAACATAAACCACTTGTTTATACTGATTTTTTTCCCTAATAACAGTGAAACTCCATCAAGCCAAATTAACACCAATTTAAGAAAAGTTTAAATGTTATTAAAATAACCTGTTTTAATGACTTGTTTGGACTATTCTTGAGACTTTTCTGTAAGTTTTAAATTACATCAAAATGAAAACTTTCCAAAAAACTTAAATGGTAGGGATATTTATTGGCTTCATGAGAAAGCATGTAGTCCTGATTGTCACTGGCAACCATCTACAATCTCAAGAGGAAGCAGCTTTAGGATGAAGCTCCACTGTAGGCTAGAAAGCGGAAAGATAGAAAGAAGCTGAGTATCTGACAAGATCACTGAGCTGCTAAATAAAGCCAACCCTGAAGCCCACCCCTCTTGGAGTTCCAGCTTCTGAGCCAATTTCCTTGTCATTTAAGTCAGTTTAAGGTTTTTGTAACTTTTTTTTTTTTTTTTTTTTGACACAGAGTCTTGCTCTGTCGCCCCAGGCAAAGTGCAGTGGCATCATCATCATAGCTCACTGCAACCTCCAACTCCTGGGCTCAAGCAATTCTCCTGCCTCAGCCTCCCGAGTACTGGGACTATAGGCCCGCACAGTGATGCCTGGCTAATTTTTTTTTCTATTTTTTGAAGAGACAGGGTCTCATTCTTGCTCAGGCTGGTCTTGAACTCCAGAGCTCAAGCGATCCTCCCTCCTAGGCCTCCCAGAGTGCTAGGATTACAGGTGTAAGCCGCCTCACCCAGCCTGTTTTAATATAATTTTAAACTTACAGAAAAGTCTCAAAAATATCCTAAGAATTCCTATATATCCTTTACCCAGATTTAACAATAGTTAACATTTTGCCCCATTTGCTTTATTCACATATTCTCTCTCTCTCGTGCACACACACCTTTTGAAACCATTTGAGAGTAAGTTATATACATCATGCCTATCTCTACTCCAAACACCGTGTTTATTTCTTAAAAATAAGGGCATGTCTTAGATGACCACAGTACGATTATCAAAATCAGGAAATTTGACATCAATACAATCTAATCCACAGTCTATGTTCAAATTTCAACACCTGTCCCCCAAAATATGTTCTTTGTACTATTTTTCCTAACCCAGAATCACCCACTGCATTTGTCATCATGCCTTATTCGTCTTCTTTAATCTAGAACAGCTCTTCAGCCTTTGAATTTCATGACAATGACACTTTTGAAGAGTAATAGGCCAAGTACTGGGTTCCTCTGGTATTTGGTTTATCTCATGTTACTTGGATTATGCATACGGGGCAAGAATACCTGAGGAGTGGTACTGTGCCCCTTTCAGTGCGTCAGGAGGCACACAGTGTAGTTTGTGCCAACAATGGTGATGTCACCTTTGGTGACAGACTCTTAAGGTGCCTCTGTGATTCCTACTTCCTGGTGTCCATGCTGTGTGTGACCCCTCCCTTTGAGTGTGGGTGAAACTGTGATGTGCTTCTAATCAATAGAATACAGCAAAGGTGATGGATGTTCAAGACTACAAGTACATGATTATGCTATATAAGATGTAGCTTCCACTATGCTGGAGGCTCCTTCCCCTTGCTGGCTGTGAGGAAGCAGGTGGCCACATTGAGGAACCCACACTGCAAGCAACTGCAGACAGCCTCTAGGAGCTGAGGGCATCCTCCTAGCAAAAAAATGAAGCTGTCAGTCCTTCAACCACAAGGAAACAAATGTAGCCAACAAGCACATGAGCAGGAAGTGGATCCTTCCCCAGCTGAGCTTCCAGATCACCCAGCCCCAGCTGACACCTGGATTACAATCTTAGGAGACCCTGAACCAAGGTCCCAGCTAAGCCAGGCCCAGACTCCTGAGTCAAAGAAACTGTGAGATAATAAATGTGTGACTTTTTTAAGCTTCTAAATTTGTAGTAATATTGTTACACAGCAATATAAAACCAATTCAGTCACTTAGTGTGGTTCTGCCAGATTACTCTAGTGTGCTATTTTTCCCTTTGAAATCAATAGGTATTTAATGCAGAGCTCCTTTGAAACTGTTAACATCATGGTCCTCATCAAACTTTCAACTAGTTTTAATAATCACTGATGATTCTTGCCTAAGTCACTTATTACTATGATGGTTGGAAAATGACAATGTTCTATCTATCACTCCTTCTATATTTGTGAGTTGGTATTCTATAGTAAGAAAGAACTTTGCTTTCTCCCTCATTTATTTATTCATGTATTTAAATAGGCTCATGAATTTTGTTATTTTATTCAATTTTATTGTACTTTATTCAATAATAAATTTAACCCATTATCATTAGCTATTCTGATGCTTAACTATTCCCAGATTTGGCCTTTGGGAAGCCTTTCAAGCTTACTTTTGAGTCCTTTTGACATATCCTATAATTTTTTAAACCGCTTTACTAAGGTATAATTTACTTACACTAAAATTCATCTATTTAAAGTATACAATGATCTCTAGTAAATTTATAAAAGTATGTAACCATCACTACAACCTAATTTTAGATTTTTTATTTTTTATCACTCCAAAAAGAAACTTCATGCCAATCTGCAGTCACTCCCCTTCTGATTCCCAGCTCCAGGAAATCACTCATCTATCTACTTTCTGTCTCTACAGTTTTGCCTTTTCTGGATATTGCATATAAATGAAATCACATAATAATGTGGTCCTTTGTGTCTGAATTTTTTCACATAGCATGTTTTTGGGATTAGTCAATGTTGTAACCTTTGTTCCTTTTTACTGGCATATAGTACTCATGGTATGGAGGTGCTACCTCATCATGCTCTGAGCATGTCCTTATATCTGGCACAACAAGATATTCTGGCCTTATCTTGTCTTTTCTCTACCCCAGCCCAGAATCAGCTACTTCCCCAGGGAGCCCTGGTTACTGTTAGCAGGGAAGGCTATTTAGAAACCAAGATCTGGGTATCTAGCTGTGCTCATTGTCACAGGGATGCCTTCCAGGCCCTTTCACAATGCGTGTGCATATGTACTCATGCTCACATGTGTTTATATAAATACACACACACATATACAAAAATATAAACATGAAAGATTGAGTTACTTTTTGTTGCTTGCAGTTGAAAGCATTCTAACTGACAAAGCCAGCAACATGAGAGATGAGATAAAAATCCCTTCCTTTCTCTAGTTAGGAAGGAAACGGCAATAAAAAAACAGATCAAACTTTTAGTTTCACTCTGTTTCACAACTCTGAAAGATATACCCAAAAGGCTCTGCTTGGGTCTTTTGGCAAAAAAAAATCTTTTCCAAGCAATGATCCCAAACGCTTGGTGTTAATTTCTTATTTTTACTCTTTTATCTAGAAATTTGCATACTAGGTACAGAACTATTTATTTCTGCTGACACCACTGATACCACCACCATCAATTCATACACTGGCTTAGTGAGCAGCAGAAGGAGGACTCCTTAATCATATGGTACTAAGATTTCACTCCTTAAGATTGTCATCCACACTAAACAATCCACACAAATGACAGATAAAAATTGTTAAACATTTTTTGAGACATGGCCATTCTCAAAAGATCAACATGTCTGTGTCCAAGAAACAGAACAGGAAAATGGGGCAGTAAAAGGGCTAAACACATGGTCTCCCAATTTCTGTATCCAGAAGCAGCCAGGAGGTAGGGACCCAGGCACAGGAGGAGACTTGGAATCAGGTCTACTGTGTAAGGCTGGGGCAAACCTTTCCTGCCATGAAATGAGGCTGCTGAAAGTTGGAAGTGCTATGCAGGTTACAATTTGTAGTAAGCAACACTGCCTGCTCAGAGATTAGATCTCTATCTGCAATTCTGCTGTAGGATAAGCACTCCAACCCGCCAATATAAGACAAAGGTTATAAGAACAGTCAATGCTCTAGTTATGTATGAAATCCTTCTATGGACATTAGGAATTGAAGAACCCATTGATTTGGTGACCAGGTCACAGGGTTCTGTGTAGTGAGACTAAAGGAGAAAAAACTATTTGTTTTTTCCAGAGAAAAAGCAAGTGCAAAGGCAAGTGCAGTGGGAGGGTGCATAGGTGGTCCAAGAACATCAAGGACTCAGCCTTAAAAAGAAGGACATTCTGTCACATGCTATAACATAGAAGAACTTTGAGGATATTATGCTAAGTGACATAAGCAGTCACAAAAAGACAAATACTGTTGATTCCACTTATATGAGGTACTTAAGAGTAGAGACAGAAAGAAGTATGGTGATTGCCAAGGAACAGGGAAGAGGAGTTGTCATTTAACGGGCAGAGAGTTTGAGTTTTGCAAAGTTAAAGGTTCTGGAGATCTGTTTCACAACAACATACTACTGAACTATACACTTAAAAATGATTAAGCAGGTAAATTTTGTTATGTGTTTTTTATCATAGTTTTTAAAAAGAGAAATTTTCAACACCTTACTTATTTGCTAACAAATCCTAGTGAAGGACAAAACTAATATCCAAACAACAAGCCAGCAATAAGAGGAAAACTCAGAAATGTGATTTAAAACACCTAATGCATTACTGATTACTGAAATGAGGAGAACTATATGTAACAATACAATATTATCTGCTAGTTGAATTACTCCTAGGTAAGAGGGAATTAAACATGTAACGGCACTCAAATAAACACCTGTTGAGTACACATCAATATTTGTATTAGAATAGTACTAGCTGCTGTAATAAACACACCTCTCCAGAAGCTTCCAAATTCACTCAAGTGAGTGCTTATTGCAGCTGACAGGGCCCTGCACCACCTGCTCTGTCTGACCTCATCCACCACCTCCCCTGGCCAAACTGGCCTCCTTGATGTTCTTGGACCACCTATGCACCCTCCCACTGCATGGTCTTTGCACTTCATTTTTCTTCTGCCTAGTTTACTCCCTCATCTCATTCAGATCTCTGCTCAACTGTCACCTGAAATGAGAGGCCTTCACTTCTAAAATAAAATTGAAAAAGAGAATTGGAGTGGGCCCTCTCTTCTCTTTCCACCCCACCACCCCTGCCCAGTTATGCTTTCTTCCTTGCCCTCCTTTTTCTTCACAGCATTTAATGTCATATAATATTTTATATACATTTATTTGTATATTATCTGTAAGTGCTAGAATGTAAACTCCATGCAAGCAGAGGTTTTTGTCAGTTTTGTTTATTGATATACCTCCAATGCCTAGAGCCATTATATGGCAAAAGTTAGGTGCTCTTTTTGTACAAAAAAGGAAAAGAAAAAAAAAAGGAAAAGAAGAAGGGACAGGGAGAAAAGAAAAGTAAAAGAGAAAAAAGAAAAGAAGTTGTCTAACTGCTTTATCTCTTAGGGTTACTCTCCTAGTCTAGCTTGTTTCCAAAGCTGCTTACTTTCCTAATACCACTAAATTATTTTCTCCCTTTAATTATCTGATTTCTATAATTAGCAATGCTAATGTTCCCTTTTATTAGTACTATACATATAATTAAAAAGCTGACTTATTCTGGCAGCTGCTAAACAATGGAATAAAAGATAATTTTGTTATATGCTACTAGCTTTTTACTTAGCTTAACGTAAACAAATTACAGAAAATATTTTAGTAACCTAGGAAGTCATCTGATATAAGAACAGCACTGAATCTGACAGATGCATTACTCTACTTGTTCAACTGTGACTCATGGACTATTTTACGTAAGAGTAAATTTCCTGGTTTCTAATTGCTTGAATAACTTGTGACAATCACAAGGTCCTGTATTTCAAAAATGGATTGTGCTAAGTCAACAATATTCATGAAAAGACTTTAAAAGAAACAGCAGTTCATCTTTTTAGAATGGACTGTAATTGCTAACTTTCCCTCACATCCTCCATGTTTTTCTTTTTAGTTGCCTTCAGCAGACGCTTTCCATCTCAACCCTATTTTGATTTCCTCTCCTAGCTAAAAATCATTGAGATCCTAAAGAGACTCAATTTTACGGGAATCAACTAACCCATAGTTCTTGAATTGCTGCCAGGCACCTCAGGCAATGAGCCCAGTTCTTTGCCCGCCTTGCCCCTCAGCCAGCCTTAGTCATGGGACTGTGCTTGGGTTCTGACAGCAGAATGGAGGAGATGGCTAGAGTCACTCATGACGAAGGAGAAAGCTAAACGTATGTTTCCATCGTTATGGTGTGTGTGTAACCCACACAGTCTCTTTTACTGTTTTCTTATTACAAAAGCAAAATAAAAAATTTATATTCATTATAAATCTCAGAAATACAAACAATCTAAAAGAATATTAAAAAATTTATCTCTGAGGCAATCACTGTTAACTGTTTTTGTCTTTCAGATCATATTCATTGCATATTTTTTATACAATTGGACAATACAGTTCCTACTATTTTGTAATGTGTTTTATACTACAATGGACCACCTTTCCACATAATTCTATTCTATCAATTTGTTTTTAATAATGTAGAGTCCTTTGTTGCACAGCAGACATTTAGGTAGATTCTAACCTTCCTCTTATAAACAGTCTTGCAAACAAATATCTTCTTGCTATATTTTTGCACATATGCTTAGTTATTTTCTTTGGAAAAGGTCCTAGAAGTAAAATTACTGGATTAAGCCCATGTTCTTTTTTTTTTCTTTATGGAAGTATATTTTACATATCATGCCTTTACTCCATTTTAAGTGTACAATTAAATGATTTTCAGTGAATTTACCGAGATGTACAGTTAATCACATAAATCAGTTTTAGAGGAATTCCTTTCCCCTATTGAGACTCCTAATTCCGCTCCCCAA
>CAUYRT010092927.1:0-19149 GCA_963574885.1 Lepilemur ruficaudatus | reverse complement strand
GTGAGCCACAGCGCCCGGCCTGAGAAGTGCATTTTTTGAAAATTATTTTTGTCTTTCAAGAAGTCCCTGATGCTCAAAATTTACTGAAACAGACTTTTTTTTAATTTTCTTTTTTGACTATTGGTGTGGGAAGACATTTTTGTGTCATCAGTACTCTGTAATAAAATTAACACAACAGATAATGATCTAAATCAGTAATAAGTGAATTTTATATCAAAAATATCAATTTTATATGTTAAGAAGTAAAAAGAATTCTTGAAAAATGAAAAAGTTTATCGATTAAGCTGAATAATAAAATATAAGATAAATATATCTTAAAATATAAACTTATCTATAACTATATCTTAAAATATAAACTTTGCGTACAATATTCACTTCCTTTTCAAGTTTTAGCATTTATTTAGCTTGAAATTATCTAGCAGCTTAAGTACCCAAAGAGCTTTTCACTTGGCCAAGGATGCATAGCCACTTAAGGACAGAAACTTGCCTCCTGAGAAAAACTTTCCTGCTGCTTCCCTGCTCCTTTCATTACAATGAGAACTCTTAGTCATTGTAAGAGTTACAAGCATGTAAACAATGATCCGTCAAGTAATTTATAAACCTTATTTTTTAGTCGTTTTGCAGCTCAAACATAAGGCAATGTGGTATAGTAAAGTGTCTGGTTTAGAAGTCAGGTAGACTTAGATTTGAACAATGGCTCTCTCTCCCATTGACTTTGAGATTTTAGAATTTAATTAACTTTCGGGTCTTTGTTTGCTCATAATAGACATTCAGCAAAAGGTAGTTGTTATTATACTTGACTTCAGTAAATGTATAGCATGATTGAAACACTGGCATGTGATTTCTTATATATAAAAAAGAAATACTCTTGAAACATAAATCATAATGAATCATTAAGATAAAGGTAATACAAATATTAATATTTAAGAGAGACAAGACAGCATAGAATTTTTAGAGTAGGAGGTGACATTCCCAAAACAATCACAGATTTAAAGTCTTCTGGATTATCTGAAACTTGTATTGAAGAGTGTATACTTGTATAACAGAGTATTGGATAATAGTATATTCAGACTATGACACATCCATGAATCATGGGGTTCCAAGTTAAACCGAATATAATCCCTGTCTTCAATGAAAGTTAGTACAAGTAAATCATCAACCATACTGTAATGCCATAATTTGAGGATTTAAAATATAAAATATGATAAGTGAGTAGAGAGGAAAGATTTGGTTAACAACACTGCATGTGTGTGCTGGGGTGGGTGGAAAGTGAGCATGTCTAATATAGCAAGAGTTAAAGACCAGCGAACAATGAGTTAACAGAAGAGGGAATGCTTGAGAATTGAATAAAATTTCCCGTTAGCATCCTATCATTTTCTTTTATAACATTTTTCACACTTTCTAATTTTATCACTGTGCAATGGTGTATTTAATGCTTATGTTTCTCAGTAAAATGTAAGTTCCATTAGCTCATGTCTCTTTCGCCCACTATTTTTTAAAGATACATTGTATTGTATTTATTTAAGGTATACAACATCATGTTGTAAGACACACATATATAGTAAAATGCTTACCGTAGCAGAACACATGGATACGTCCTCATTTCACATAGTTACCCATTTTCCCTCTGTGGCAAAAGCAGCTGTATCTCATTTAGCAAAAATTCCAAATATAATACACTATTATTGATAGTCCTCACATTGGACATTAGATCTTCAGTCTTGTCCATCCTGTGTATTTGCTACTTTCATTTTTTTACCTATATTTCCCCATTTCCTCCTCCAACCCCAAATGGAGTAACTGCTATTTTATTCTCTGTCTCTGTATTATTGAACTTTCTCTCTCTCTCTCTCTCTCTCTTTTCTTTTTTTTTAGAGTTCACATAGAAGTGAGATAATACAATCCTATTCTTTCCATATCTGGCTTATTTCATTTATCATAATCTCCTTTAGCTTCATCCAAATGGTGGGATCTACTCCTTTGTTAAAGCTGAAGAATATTTCATTGTATGTATATATGCCACAGTTTTTGCTGTGTTTATCCATTCATGCATAGATGGACATCTATGTTGAGTCAAAATTAATTTGGTTGTAATCAATAGGCCTCAATCTTGGCTAACAACAACAAAATTGAAAGGATGGGCATAGCTCAATGATTCAAAGTAAAACATTGCAGATTAAGGACTAAGAAATAAGTGGAATCAGAGTAGCCCCTCAAATATAAATATTTATGAATATATTAGAAAAATTTTAAAATATAGAAAAATGTTAGTTTACCTTTTATCAGCACTAGTAACATATTGGAATATTTAATTTGCAGTCATTTAATCTTATTTCTAAAAATTATGTTGTTCTGTTAATAATGTCTATTAATTTTTTAAGTTCATTATGGTTTGAATAAAATAAACATATAGGAAAATATGACATTAAATAGGCAACCTGCATGGTCCCTAATACAAAGTGCTTATGATTTTAACTTTATGTAACAAAATGAAATAAAGAGAAAATTAATATGTAATAGAAAATAGTGATGCAGCTGTGATAAGTAGAGTTTGCAGATAGTAATAATCAATACTTTAAAGAATCCACTTATTAACATGAAGAAGAAAAAAATGATGGATGAGGAAATTAAAAACAATAACTTGCTACTTCCCAAATGCATTGGAGGAAGATAAATGATTAAAAGTAAAATTTTAATCATCACTATTTTTCTTTTTTTGCTTCATTTCAGGATGTTACAAGGGTACAAATGTTTTGGTTACATGGATTGCTTTTGTACTGTTTGAGTCAAAGTTGTAAGTGTGCCCATCCCCCAGATAGTGGACATTGTAATGTTAGGTATGATTTCACCCATACCCTCCTCCCCCCTCCCACCTGCATGATTTCTGTTGAGATTTACTTCCATCTGTGCATATGAGTGCTGATCAGTTAGTTTCAATTTAATAGTGAGTACATGTGATGTTTATTTTTCCATTCTTGAGATACTTCACTTATGGTCTCCAGTTACATCTAAATTGTTGCAAAAGGTATTAATTCATTTATTTATGGTTGAGTAGTACTCCATGGTGTACATATACTAAATTTTATTAATCCACTCATGAATTGATAGGCACTTGGGTTGATTGTTCATCTTTACGATTGTGAATTGTGCTGCATTAAACATTTGAATGTAAGTGTCTTTTTGATAAAATGGCTTATTTTCTTTTGGGTGAATACCCAGTAGTGGGATTGCTGAATCAAATGGTAGGTAAACTTTTAATTCTTTCAGAAATTTTCATGCTATTTTCCATAGAGGTTGCACTTGTTTGCAGTCCCACTAACTAGTGTCAAAGTGTTCCTATCTCCCCACATCCACAGCAGCATCTATTGTTTGGGGACTTTTTGATAAAAGCCATTGTCACAGGGGTTAGGTAATATCTCACTGCGGTTTTGATTTGTATTTCTCTGATGATTATTGATGTTGAGCATTTTTCATATGTTTATTGCCCATTAGTCTCTTTTCTTTTGAAAAGCTTCTGTTCATGTCTTTTTCCCACTTTTTAATGGGATTGTTTGATTTTTTTTTTTCTTGCTGACTTGCTTGAGTTCTTTGTAGATTCTGGTTTTCAGCCCATTATCAGATGTATAGCATGTGAATATTTTCCCCTAATATTTGTCTATTTGCTCTGTTGATTGTTTCCTTGGCTGTGTAGAAGCTTTTTAATTTAATCAAGTCCCATTTATTTATTTTTGTTGCTGCTGTGATTGCCCCTGGGCTCATCTTCATGAATTCTTCATGAATTCTATCAGCCTCTGCTGATATCTAAAAGAGTTTTTCCAACACTTTCTTCTAGATTTCTAATAAAATTCTAGCCAACTGAATTCAGCAACAAATCAATCAATCAATAAATAAATAACTCACCATGACCAACTGGACTTCATCCCAGGGATGCAAGGATGGTTAAACATATGTAAATCCATAAATGTGATCCACCAAATCAACAGAAGTGATAACAAAGATCATATGGTCATCTCAATAGATGCAGAAAAATCATTCCGCAAAATTCAGCACCCTTTTATATTAAAAACTCTCTACTAAATAGGCATAGGTATAACATTCATAGAAATTATAAAAGCCATCTAGGGCAAACCCACAGCCAACATCCTAGTAATGGGGAAAAGTTGAAAGCATTCCCACTCAGAACTGGAACTCTTGTTCCAGATGCCCACTGTCACCACTTCTATTCAACATGGTGCTGAAAATCCTAGCCAGAGCACTCAGACAAGAGGAGGGTATTGAGGATATCCAAATGGAGAAAGGAGAAGTCAAACTGTTTCTTTTTTCTGATGATATGATCTTATGTTTAGAAAGCCTCAAAGATTTTGTCAAGAGACTCCACGAATTGATAAATAAATTCAGTAAAGTCTCAGGCTACAAAATCTATGTATACAAATCAGTAGCCAGCAACAGTAAAGCTGAGAATCAAATCAAAGACTACATAACATTCACAACTACTACAAAGAAAATAAAATACCTAGGAATATATTTAACCAAGGAAGTGAAAGATCTCTCTACAAATAGAACTATGAATCATTGAGGAAGGAAAATGCAGATGATGTAAACAAATGGAAAAACATCACGCTCATGGATTGGCAAAATCAACATTGTTAAAATGCCTATACTACCCAAAGTGACTTACAGATAAAATGCAATCCCCATCAAAATAGCAACATATGTTTTGCAGATCTAGAAAAAATAATTCTTCACTTGCTTTTGAACCAGAAAAGAGCCTGAGTAGCCAAAGCAACCTTACACAAAAGGAACAAATCTAGAGGCATCCCTTTGCCAGACTTTAAGCTATACTGTAAGGCTATAGTAACCAAAACAGCATGGAACTGGAAAAAAAAGGAGACACAGAACAATGGAACAGAAGAGAGAATTCAGATATAAGAGCATCCACCTATTGCCATCTGAACTTTGACAAGGTAGACAGAAGTATACACTGGGAAAAAGAATCCCTATTCAATAAATGGTGCTGGGAAAATTTGATAGCCACATGTAGAAGATTGAAACAGGATCCACATCTCTTATCACTCACAAAAATTAATTCAAATTTCTTACAGACTTAAATGTAAGAAATTACTATTGTTTCTTCAGTGTAGAGCTAATAAAGGCACATACTTTAAATATCAATGACTTAAAGTGATATGCATATGTGATAATTATAAAACATGAAATTTTAATAGCAAGTAACCTATAAAAATTTTCTAAACATATTATAAGAAATACTATATTAAATGATAAATTTGTAATAGATGTTTAAAATTCAAAACTTAATTACAGAAAAATGCATATTCTGAATGTTGCTATGGCAATAATTTGCATAAAAGATTGAA
This sequence comes from Lepilemur ruficaudatus, assembly GCA_963574885.1. Taxonomy (NCBI): domain Eukaryota; kingdom Metazoa; phylum Chordata; class Mammalia; order Primates; family Lepilemuridae; genus Lepilemur; species Lepilemur ruficaudatus. The sequence goes on along the minus strand of CAUYRT010092927.1, from coordinate 13,774 downwards.
TGCAATAGCACCATAGATACTCTTTGGCTCCAAAGCATAGTTATATATACAAGAGATGCTATTTAGCATATGGCTTATTGGTGTCAATTTTCTATTCTTTCTTTTGGTTTATTTTTCTCCTTATTATGAGTCATATATTATCTTTTTTTCTTGCCTGGTAATTTTTGGTTGTATGCCAGACACATTGAATTTTACCTCGTTGAACACTAGATATTTTTACATACTGTATATATATTCTTGAGTTTTGTTTTGCAACACAATTAGTTTACTTGAAATTAGTTTGATCTGATTGTAAGGCCAGAACATTATTTAATCTTGGGCAATTTCCAAAATAAATTTTATTATGTATATTTAAGGTTTAAAATACGATGTTATATGATGCTTATAGACTTTAAAATGGTTACTATAGTGAAGCAGATTAAAATATCCTCTCAAATAGTTGCTTTTTCTTTGTGACAAAAGCAGCTAAAATCTATTTAACGAAAAACCGTAATAAAATACAACTTAATTGATTTTAGGGCTCATGCTGTATGCTAGATCTCTAAACTTTTCGATCCTAAATATTTGCTATTTTGTATCCTTTTACCTGCGTTCGCTGATTTCTCTATGCCCCTTACTCTCCCCACCCTGTGGTAACATCTGTTTAATTCTCTACCTCTATGCATTTGAGCTCTTTATTTTCTATTTTAAATGTTGGCATGATGTTCTATAGGTCCATGTATTTTGGGGTAAATGACAAAATCTCCCTCTTTTAAAGCTAAATAATATGTCCATTTTATATACATACCATATTTTCTTTATCCTTTTGCTCATCAATGGACATTTAGGTTGTTTCTTTATTCTAGCTATTGTAAATAATGCTGAAATTAACATAAGAATACAGATATCTTTTTGAAATGGTGATTTCATCTCCTTTGTGTATATATCCAGAAGAGAGATTGCTGTGTCATATGGTAGTTCTACTTTTAATTTCTTTCAAACCTGCCATACTATTTTCTCCATATGGCTGAACCAATCTACATTTCCACCAATAATGTACTAGGATTCTCTTAACTCCCCGCTCTTGCTGGCATATATTTTTTTCTTGTCTTTTTAATAATAGACATCCTTAGAGATATTAGGCAACATCTCAGAGTGGCTTTAGTTTGCGTTTTCCTGATGATTAGTGATGTTGAGCAGGTTTTCGCATACCTGTTGGCCATTTGTATGTCTTCTTGGAGAATATTATCTGTTCAGGTCCTTTATCCATTTTCCAATCATTTTATTTGTTTTTCTCCTATTGAGTTGTAACAGTTCTTTATAAATTTTAGATATTAACCCCTTATCAGTTTTGAGGCTTGCAAATATTTTTTTTTCCAGTCTGTAGGTTGCCTTTGCATTTTGTTAATTGTTTCTTTTGCTGTGCAGAAGCATTTTAGTTTGATGTAGTCTCATTTATTTATTTTTGCTATTTTCTTTTTTTTTTTTTTTTTTGGTTTCATATCCAAAAAAAATCATTGCCAAGGCCAAATGTACAAATGTTAAGGAGCTTTTCCCCCTATGTTTTCTTTGAGGAGTATTAATGGTTTCAGGTCGTACATTTAGGTCTTTTTTTTTCCATGTTGGGTTGATTTTTGTGTGTGATATAATGGTCCAATTTTATTCTTTTTCACGTGGAAATCTATTTTTCTGGATTTCTGCAGCATTTATTGAAGAAACAATTCTTCCCCCATTGTGATTTTTTCATGTCCTTGTCAAAATTATTTGATCACATGTATTTGCATTTATTTCTAGGCTCCCTATTTGGGTGATATATAGCTTTCTTTTACTATTGAGGCCATATCTTTCTGAATAATCTACTCAATGTCTCATGAATTACATCTTTATTATTGATGTTGAAGGGTTTATTATTGATGTTACATGAATATGTAAATTATTCATGTTAGAGAAATCTGGTCCAGTGAAAAGACACTGGTTATCAGGTACTCAGGGTTGAAGTTTATAGTCTTCCTGCATTGTACATAAGAAGTCTTAGTACTTAGGCCATATAGGATATTGTAGAGCATATATTTTTCAAATGTTACTGTTTGTAAGGGCTGACTCCATGGCCCCAGAGTTTTTGATTGGTCCCATGTACTGATGAGAAGACAGTATATTCTGTAGATTTGGGGTAGAATGTTCTGTAAATGCCTGCTATGTCCATTTGTTCACTCTTATGTCCAGTGTTTTTTTTTTATTATTAATTTTCTACCTCAGTGATCTGTACAGTTAGATCAGTGGAGTGTTGAAGTTCCTAGCTAATATCATATTGCTGTTTATTTCTTCCCTTAGGTCTAACAAAATTTGTTTTATGAATCTGGGAGCTCCTGTGTTGGATGCATGTATATTTCACATTGCTATATCTTCTTGTTGAATTGCTCCTCTCCTTGTTATATAGTGGATCTTTTTTTTTTTATCACTGTTGATTTAATGTCTATATTATCTGATAATGAGAATAGCTACTGCTCACTTTTGTTTTCCATTTGTATGAAATACTTTTTTCTACCCATTTACCTTGTGTCTATGAGAATTTTTGTGAGTTAAATTGTTTTCTTGGAGATGACATAAATTTGTCTTTTCTTTTTTTATCCATTCAGCAAATCTATATATTTTAAGTGGGGCACTAAGACCCTTTATATTCAATGTTAGTACGTGAATACGTGAGATACATGAGATACTACTGTTCATCATGTTAATTGTTACCTAATTGTTTTGTTTTCTTTCTTTTGTTATTGTTCTATAGGAGCTGTGAGTTTTAATTATTGGGTGTGTTTATACTGGTGCTATCAATTGTTTTGCTTTACATATAAAACACTTTTAAGGATTTCTTTTGGGGCAGGTCTATTGGTGACAAATTCCCTTAGTGTTTGCTTCTCTGGGAAAAACTTTATCTCTCCTTCATTTTTGAAACTTAGTTTTGCAGTATACAAAATTCTTGGATGGTAGTTCTTCTCTTTCATAAGACAAAAATGAGACCCCAATCCCTTCTGGCCTGTGCGGTTTCTGCTGAGAAGTCTGTTATTAGTGTGATGGGTTTTCCTTTGTAAACTGCTTGATGCTTTTGTCTCACAGCTTGCAGGGTTTTCTCCTTCATATTGACTTTGGGAAGACTGATGACTACATGCCTTGGTGATGTCCTAGTTTTCCATGAATCTCCCAGGTGTTCAATGATCTTTTTGTATCTGGATATCTAAATCTCTAGCAATTGCAGGGATGGTTTCCTCAATTATTTCCTCAAATAGATTGTTCATGGTTTTTGCTTTTCATTCTCCCACATGAATATATATAATTATTATATTTGTTCATGTTACATAGTCCCATATTTCTCAGAGAGATTGTTCATTCTTCTTGATTTTTTTCTATATTTATGACTGCCTGGGTTAATTCAAAAACCTTGTCTTCAAGCTCTGAAATTCTTTCTTCTGCTTGGTTTAGTCCCTTGTTAAAACTTTACATTGGATTTTGAAATTACCTAAATGTCTCTTTCATTTCTAGAAGTTCTGTTATATTTTTTCTGAGATTATCTCTCTCTTTAGTGATTTTTTTATCTATGTCCTGAATTATATTTTTGGTTTCTGTGTATTGGTTTTCAACTTTTTTATCAATACCCTTGATCTTACTTGCCATTCATATTCTGAATTTTGTATCTGACCTTTCAATAATTTCTTTTTGTTTAGATTCCAACCAAGGATTACTGGAGAACTATTGTGATCCTCTGGCGCTGTCAAAATATTCTGCCTTTTCATGCTGTGAGAGTTCTTATGCTGTTTTTTTCTCATTTAGAATTTCTTCTCTTAGCTCAAGACAGGTAGTTTATACTTGTTCTCCTTAGCTGTAAACTTTGTTGCTCAGTGAAAAGAGGTAGAGGTTCCTGGATGGTATGCTTGAGTCCTATTTCAGTAGATTGACTAGGGAGGAGATGGATGGATGCCGTGAGAGCCTTTAACACTACTGCTCTCTTGTATATCCCCATTCCTCTGTGGTTTTCATGAGCAGTCAGAACTACAGGCAATGGTTGGCTGTCAGCATGCACAGCATGAGTCTTTGCTCCATCCAGGTCCCTAAGTGATGGCAGGCATTTGACACATGCATCATAAGCTTTCGACCTGCCCGGTCCATTGATAGTAGTGCTACCCAGGTGCTGCCATCATTGGCTGTGCTACCCACACAGCAGCAACAGGCACCTATGTCCACAGGTATGCTTTCTGCCCACATCCCATGGTGCTGTGGCTGGGAAGAGCCACCCTGGCAGAAGCAGTTGCATCTGGGTCTGTGACACCTGCTGTACCTGGGTCCCCTGGTAGTGGTGAGGGCATGCAACACCCACCCACAGGGCACATGAGATCACCCAGCCTCCCCACTCCATCTCTGGCTGGCAGGGGTGATGAGGAGGTGGCAGCAACAGATCTGATCCCTGGGTAGACACAGCACTCTGGGAGTAGGACCTCAAAATGGCACCAGCCACAGTGCCCAGGGTTCAGAAGCCAGCATAACCCCTTTGTGCCTTCTCCCTGGAGTAATGCCACTGCACAGTCTCCACTCAGCTCCCTGTGTCAGTCTAGAGGCATACTGCAGTGTAGGCACACTCCCACAGCTCTGATTGCCATGTCTGTGGGGAAGGAGTGGAGCCCCAGGGTCTGTACCTTCTCCAGGTACCTCTGATCTTGCCAAGTGGGTCACCCCATTTCAATCTTCTTCACTCAGGGTACCTCCCATCACCTCTCTGTTGACTCCCAACACTCTCTTAGACTATGGATCTGAAGATGACTACCCATTCACCACTCTTGATTCTCTTCGTGAGCTGCCTCTACTCCCTCATGTTGGCCCTCATTGTCATGACTAAGTAAGTTTTGTTCCAGGATGCATGACTGGTTCAGTATTTGAAAACCAATGTATATAATCCATTATATTTACAGCCTTTGGTAAATAGAGTATCAATAGATGTATTTGTATTCTCAAATCCCAAGGTAAAAGATGCCTCAAGTCAGCTCAGCTATGGGTAATTTGTTTCCCATTGATAGACAGAGTACCTCAGTGATAAAACATTCATAAGTTTTGTCTATTTTTCTCGAAGCATCCTTAGTCACAGGAAAGGTTTCAGAAGCAATTAGGGTTTCAAACTTTCTTGTCACATCCAAAAGGAGAGATAGCTCCCTCTTAATTTAAGTTGTGACTGTAATAGTCTAGAACATGAGAAAAGACCACCTCGATCCAATTGAATTAAATTGCAAGTTTAGTAGCTGGCCAGCGACCACCCTCCGCATGGTGAGAAACGGCCGTGCAGAGAGCAGTGTCAAGTCAGGAGGGGCCAAACCTTTTAAAGGCCAAAAAGCACACTTTGAAGAATTACCTAATTGTGCAAGCTCAGTTACAGAAGCCGAAGAAAGCGTTGATACATTCTTATCTTGTTTTAGCAGGATTGGGGAGAGTTTAGTTAAAAATACATTTCACATTCTGATATCTAAGCCAGAGCACAGCTGTCGGGTGCCTCAGCATTTGGACCCTGAGTTGCTATTACCTAGGTGTGTGTAATGCACCACCCTCCCCCTTAGTTTTTAAGCTTAGACAAACTAGCAGAAGCGAGATGGCAGGTTTGGAGTCAGATAAGGGCCAGCTGAAACTTTTCCACTTTCTCTCTTAAGTAAGCAAGCATAATACAAAGCTAATGGCTGATTATTTTCTGCTTATGGCCCCTATGCCCTAACAGTGACCATATCATTTAATAGAAATTTTTGTATACTCTTATATTTTCCTTTCCATGGCCACTTATCTTTAATATATCAGATTCCATAGATGTTAAAATAATCACTAATTCTTTTTGATGAGACTCTAAGACCTCTCCTGGCATTCTTGTTGGGTGTGGTGTCTTATCAATTTAACATGTTTAATTAATCATAAATTATTTTAGGTTCTTTCTATACTAGTCACCAGTTGAGACTGATCTCAGAAGAGAGATTCTAGTAATGCACAGAATAGGGTTAGCAAATCTTTTTCAATGTGATGAAAAGCCTTCAGTATTTTAGTTTTGTTGTGATTCAGAATTCTGGATTTTGTTCTTAAAGTTCCTGCTTGGCTTATTGAAACTACTGCTGAATAACTATCATATTTAATTTTGTTGTTAGGATTGAGGGAAATATATGCAATATTAAAGCACAAAATACACCCAAAATTAGAGTTTGCTTTATGAAATTGTCTGCTGAACAGTTGGGTCTGACACAATCTACTTCTCATTGTGCACAAGACTTTGGCCTTAAAAAATTATTTTTAAGCCATCTACAGGCACTTTTCTTTCTTACTGATGCTAAGTACAGTCCTTTAGCACAATAGTAGTTCATTGAGTGTGAAAGAAATATGTCATCATTTGGTCTGTCTTTGAACACTCTCATTTATACTTATTTCATTAACCCAGATATCCAGCACTAAACATCTATCCAAGGCATCTACCTTAGCATTTCAATACCTTTTTGTGCCAATTACCAGATATTGATTCTTTCTCTAAATTTCCAAAAGAACTTCTATGACCAAATACCCCATATTGGTAGTTTTTAATCATCTAAAGTTCATTTGTCTGACTGAATCTCAAGACTATTATAGCTAGCCCAAGAATCTGTAAATATTAATATTTTAACATTTTCTGAAAGTATATATCTAATTCCTCTCATGCTGCCCAAAACTGGGCACTCAGCTATACCTATGGCATAAATTTACTACCAATTTCCTTTGCCTGAAGTTAACCAACTGTAGGGATATTTTCACTGATTTCCAAACAACAGCATCAACAGCATGACTTTGAATCGAGGGACTCTCATCAGTAATTTAACAAGTCTGTTTTGCCTTGGTTGCAAAAGAAAATGTAGTTTAAACCACACTACAATACATCATTCACCCTAAAGGAGACTTAAAGTAGGTTTTTCATAAAAGAAATGGACTCCAAACATTTCCTGTCATATGATCTTAAATCTTGAACTGCTCCCTCTTCATTCACTATTTCTCTGATATTTCACAAACATGACAGGTATTTCCAGTCTCAGGGTTTTCTGAATTCCCTTTGTGTTGAAAGCAGCCTCTTTTTATGTCCAGTAACAAGCTACTGATTGTTTTTCAAAGCAGTTATATTGAGTTGCTACAATAGACATATTTCAAATCCAAAACCCAAGCAATCTTTACTGAGGTATAGTTTTTAATTCCTGCCAAAAATCTATGCTTTATTTCTTTTAGTATTTTAAATTTGTAAAATTAATTGAGTGTTTGGATTTTAAGATCCTAAAAGCAATGCCTAAGCCACTGTCTTTTAAAATGTTTTAGTATTTCTTTCTTTTCAGACCTCACTCAAATGCATATTCCATTCAAATACCTGTTTCTAGGCTTTTTTCACAGGTGAAATATTATTCCTAAACGAGAGAAATAATAACCAGAACACAAACTATCCCATTTGCCTCTGTATTTCTTACTTTATGGGGAGCAGGGTGTCAGTAAAAGATAGTAATCTATTTCTCGTATTTGGAGATATAATCTAGCTATTATAATTGTTCTACATTTAACAGATGTTGCTGGACTTGGTTTTGGTCTTGTTAAATCAGCCAGGCTTTCTTTGTAACATGAGATACCACTGTCCTTTTAACATCCTGTCTCTTTGAGAAAACAATTATCATTATATTTTCAAGTTAATGCATCATTGAATTCCAATGATTTTAAAGTATGGGTACTGTTTTAGTACTTTGTGATAGTATGCCCTTGAATTAAATATTCCTTTGAGAGAGCTGTGAAAGTATACTAAAGTCCACTCCACATAAATGTGTTAGGTAGTTAGCAAGAGATTCTGGGTCTCCTAGGGATGAAAGTTTGTGCCTTGCCTTGGTGCAATTGCCTTACCTGGAAAGAAGGACAAAGGTGGGCCCCAGATCCCCATCTTGGTGCTGCCCCACCTTAATCCTGCCCTGAGCTACTGCCATACTTGGGGGAGGAGGGAATACCCTATCGATCTGTCAATCAGAGCTTTTGCTAACTGCAAAAGAATGCAGAGAACACTCTACTCCATGGGACAACCATCATAGATACAATAGAGTCTGGAAAGTGACCTAGAACAACCTACATGCATAGTTAGACTCAGGTCATGCAACTCCCAACTGTCCAATCAAAGTGGTTCCATGGTGACATCTGAAGAACAGGGATGTTCCAATTCAGGCACTATAAAACAAGACACAGACCATAACCAGACCCCTTTTACCCCTTCCTTTTGCTCTCCCTTTGCTGTGACAATGGGTCCTGTTATCATCTGTGGCATATATATCGTGCTCTGTAAACCTTTATTTTGCTCTTACTCTATAATCCTATCTTTCTCTCCTCAATAAACCTCATTTTCATGCTTGCCTTACTTTGGTGCATCTGGTCATTCTTTGGCCGTGACTGTACCAAGAACCAACATTTCAGACTGAAACCTGACAAATGCAGATTTTATTTGGCTTTATTACCAAAAAAAAAAAAAAATTGGATAAGAGGGTCTAGCCAAATCTATTATGACATACCAATAACCCTTGCTGCATTTCTTATGATACAAGCTTTACCATCTCAGTTCAAGGCAAATCTTTCAGGCAAATTGGCTTATTTAATCCTCAATAGCCTTACTGTCATTTTCCATGAACAAACTCCTTGTATATATATCGGATGGAGTTTTTAAAAAGATATTTAAAGATGGTCTTTAAAAAGATTAATCATTTTCATATACTCTCACTTCAAAATTCTATTTAATTTGAGCAGTAGTATCTTGTTGCCTTCCTAGAATCCTACATTGATTAATATTTATCAGAGAAGAAGTTAATGTCTACCAAGGAAATTACAAAGGTTTTCAGAGGTTCAATATGTCAAGAGTATATTTGGCTAACCTTCAATTTAGGAATGGTCAGTTCAGATTTCTCCATTTGTATGTAATATCTTGTCGCTTATACTTTAATGTATGAACACAAGACATTCTCCTGTCATTGTTTTAAATGTTTCACCAGAGCATATCTACACTCCACATTACCTATGGACCTTTTAGGGTGTTCTCTCTATCCCCAGTGGGCATTTACTGCCTATATCTAGTCATCTCTAAAAATTTCTCATATTCCTTGTAAACATTTTGCCTATACCACTGCCTAAGACTTTGGCTCCTCATGTCAGGGGTTTTGCTAGAAAATCCCTTCCCTCAGTTAATCATTTTCAGATTATTTGCCATTTAACCAAGGAGGGGAATTTAACCTTTCATCAACTATTTTATGTTTCATTTGTGATTCTCGTAATTGAATTTTAATTCAACCATGCCAAAACATATGGAGCATATATTGTGGCTACAGTTGAAACTGTTTTTCAACCTCTGGGTCATTGATAATGTGCTGCCAGTTCTGTAGTAGCAATTTCATCCATTTTCTTTTATTTTTAATTCCATTTCTCAATGGTTATCTAAACAGTTTTACCTGGTTTGGTTTTTCCTACTTTTCTTTATTTTCATTTTATTGCTGACTTTTTTGGAAGGAGGTTTCTTGGAGCTGATAGTAGTTTGCTGATCATCTAACACATATGTAGTAACTATCCTTTACATAGTTTCTTGCCTCCTCAAAGCCAGGTTACAGAAAGCACCAAAGATGGGAGAATGCATGATTTGTATCAATAATACCAAATTCTGGGTGGTCTCTTATTCTTACATTGCTGATCCATATTTGCTTATTTCTTTAATTTTCATATTGTTTTGTAAAGAATATGCTATTTGTTAGTTGGAGAGGGAGTAGAGCAGTTTTTCTCTTTCTGTGTAAGTTTGCTAAATTTCCACTTTCACCCACTGCAACTAGTTATAAGAGCAGAATCTGAGAGCATCTACTAACAAAACTTGGTAGCCACATTGGCAATAGATAATCCTTATTTAGGAATATCTAAGATCAATGATACACTCTTCTGATTCTTTATTCCGAAAATCCATGTTAGCAAGGGTGCATGTGTATTCTGCTAATAATAGTTCTTTCTATATTGTCTTTAACAGACTACTATCTGAATTTTGTTGTTACCTGGTTACAGCCTCTATCTACTTGTAGAGTCTTTGGATGATCAATAATTGTAAATAACTTTATGAAGAAATATCATTTTTTCCCAGGTAGCATCAACAACAAAAGCATCAGAAGGTTTTCCAATAACTGGAAATGAATAGTATTATTTACTTCCTTTTATTTTAGTTTCAATCTTTATTCTACCGTTACAGTTTTTATTTTTTATTAATTAGTGCTGTCACAATATCTAGGGAATAGTCTAGATCTTTTTTGCTCTATCTGGTGCACCCTTCTTTACACACAAACCAGTCTTAGTTCTGTCATATAAATTTTATTAAGAACTCTCCCAAATAATATTATGGGAGGGTTTCCTCACATCTAACCAAGATTGCATAGGCAGACAGCCTGGAATCAAAATATCATATTGATATTTGTTTATATGTATATAATATATATTGTTATTATATATATTATATTGTTTTCTTACCCCCTTTATTTGACAAAAAGTACATCAGTAATTTTTTATGGATCTAAAAAAAACATTGCTGTCAGCAATTTTACCAGAGAAATTGTTTAATTTTAAAAATAAAAGAAAAAAAAAGGAAAGAAAAAAATAAAGAGAAAAACCAAGGCTTTACCCAACATTGATCTTTATTGTTGACTATTGAAGGATGTAATCGTAGAGAAAAGCATCAGTCCTGGTAGGTGAAAATCAGATATAGATTCCCAAAGTCTCCATTTTCTTCACTGGAATGCATTTTGGTATAGAGTCATGAAACTCAACTTTCTGGGGAAAGAAATTCACTTAGGTAAGTATTCTTTCATTTTTCTTGATACCTCCCTAGTCAATAGTCGATTGTATTTGCTATTTATTCTCCCTCCTCACTTCTCTTTTATTTTTACTTTGTATCAATTGTCCTAATGCAATTGAGAGGATCTTTTTATTTTTGTGTGTTCTTTAAACATATATACTATTATTTATTTGTATTTTTACTTTAACCGTCGATAGACCTCATAATTGATTTATTTTATACTCAAATTTAAAAAAACATTTATATTGCTTATGAATATTGATAGTATTCAACAATGTTCCTCACTAAACTTTTCTGATCCATTGCCCTAGGAATGAAAAACTAGATTTTTTTATCATTCCTAATTTCCAAATCAATAAAATGTATACTCATATTAACATGTATGAGAATTTTTCTGGGTATTCACCAAATGACAAAATTCCTGGTTCATACTGTTTACATGCTCAATTTGCCAAATATTCCAGATTGCTTTCCAGAATGGCTGCACCAGCCTTGCTCATTGCCAGCAGCATATGAAGCTACCATATTCCATATCCCTAGCAGCACACAGCATTATCTTACTTTATAATTTTTGCAATCTGATGAATGCAAAGTATAGAGCAACATTGCATTAATTAATGAAAGCGTTTGAACACATACATGTTCATTACTTTTTTCTTTCTTCTTTTGTGAATTGCAGTTTTTGAATCTATTATTCTATTTTAGTTCTTCCATGTCCTTACTGATATTTAGGAGTCATTTACATATTCTAGATATTAGCCATTATCAGATTTTAGATATTGAATATATTTTCCCTAAATATGTCATTTTGCTATTAACTCTCTGTTGCCATCATTGAATAAATATCCTGAACTTTCATTTAGTCATACATCAATTTTAATCTTCATGGTTTGTACTTTTAGTGTCTTGTTTAAGAAACAATATTTCAAAAGAGTTTAATTTGGATATTTGTAAATTATTTGTCATACAAATATTTTAATAATGCCATGAAGCTCTTCAATTCCAGCTTGAATTTGAATTGAGATTGCAATGCATTTATAAATTCATCTGAAAAATAATGTCTTTATTTTTAAGTCATCCAAACCATTACTTTTAATAAAGTTATAACATTTATTTCTCTAGTGAGATCTTGTATAATTCTTTCTGATTCCTAAAATTTGGTTTTTGTGGTGTGTTAGTTATATTTTCTAGTAGGATATTGCTGGCTTTGACAATTATGATTGATTTTTTAGAAAGATCTTTCATCAATCTTTTTAATAGTCTTATTGGTCTTGTTGGTTTTCTTTATTGAGGATGAGGGGCAATGAGCCCCAGGACTATGTGCCCCAGACACGAGTAAAGCATAAGCAACCACTACCTCTCTTTGCTGACTCTCCAACCACCAATGCCTCTGGACAAGCCTTCAACCATATATCTTTAGAAAAAACTCAAAACTGAAAGTATTAGACTGTAATCTGTCATCTTATGGAGTTTGCAGGGGTATTAGCTGGAGAGATGCTCACTTGAGGTTTCATCAGGTTCTTTGCAAAGGGGGCTTTTGTTCTGCTCTGACATTGTCATGCCAACACTGATATTGGATGGTTTGGGCCTATGGGGGAAATATAAGATTAAAACTTAAAAATTATATTCCCACTGCTCATCTGGGGTGGTCTATTACAGTCTACCACCACTCCACACAGGATTGGGATATTCTGTGATCTACTTTGCGATTTCTTAGTGTTTATATTTATTATTCAGATGTAGTCTTCCCTTTCCCTCTTGCAGTATTTAGAGCTGCTATTGAGGGAAGCAGACAACAGTTGATGCTAATTCCCCATTTGATTAAGAACAGGAAGACTCAGTGTTTGAGCTTTTAACACAATTATCAGTTTTATTTTATAAAGATCTAAAATTTGGTAAAGTTAAAATTCATCACAAAATGCTTTTCATTCATTTTAACATTTAATTATAAGTAATTAAATTATTAAAGTTTAACTTTCAGGAAAAAAGTAATTAATGACAATTTGCTTCTCCTTTAAGAAATTATCCCATATTTTAAATTCTGAATTAAGCTACTCCAATAAAATACAATATTTAACCCAATCCAATGTCTGTAACCTTGGGTATGGATTGCTTGTTTTTTTATCTTTCAATCTCAATATTTCCTTAGGGCAATGATTACATTTTATGTATCTCTGTATATGAAGGCCTGAGAACAAAGCCAGGCAGGTAGAAACACGGTATGTATATACGTATGTGTATAGGTATGTAATGCATGAATAACATAAATAATGACCACAGAATTGCTGAGAAATAAATATAGAACAAGAAAGGCACATATTTCAGGTATTTCAGAAATGATTGCCATGTATTATTGCAAGGAATAGGAATGACAGATCTTACTACTTGGATCAGTTGCTGGTTCTGCTAGTTATGTAGAAACTATGTTACTAGAGTCAATAGAATTCATCCCCCTTTTAGTTTCTTCATTGATAAAAAGGTGACAGGAGTGATACCTACTTATTATATATCTGTTAACTTCCTATAAAAACACCTCATTACAGGTGAACTTTTCTAAAGTGACTGGCCTGTACTCTTCACAAATGTCAATGTCACATAAAAATAAAGCTGAAAGACCGGGCGCAGTGGCTCATGCCTGTAATCCTAGCACTCTGGGAGGCTGAGGTGGATGGATCGCTCAAGGTCAGGAGTTCGAGACCAGCCTGAGCAAGAGCGAGACCCTGTCTCTACTATAAATAGAAAGAAATTAATTGGCCAACTAAAAATATATAGAAAAAAATTAGCTGGGCATGGTGGCACATGCCTGTAGTCCCAGCTACTTGGGAGGCTGAGGCAGAAGGATCACTTGAGCCCAGGAGTTTGAGGTTGCTGTGAGCTAGGCTGATGCCACGGCACTCTAGCCCAGGCAACAGAGTGAGACTCTGTCTC